>JAXIVJ010003063.1:52500-67500 GCA_036785665.1 Chirona hameri
AAAAGGGCTCACAAAGTTTGCTTTGCATTTGTTTATTTATAATTACTTGCGTTTATACAAAACAAGTGTTTCATTATATCTTTTATAATCTATTGTTAAAATTATCGCTATTCTGGCATCACATTTATGTGATGAGTCGTGTAACTGAACAGTTTTTTTTTTAAAATAACGATTCAATTTCAAATGGGGAGAGATATGCCCAGGGCGTAATACGCAAAACGCACAAAATAGTTTCGGCATCGAAGTTCAAATTGCGGCTGTGGTTGGGTTTCAAAAACTCGTTTGCGCTATTTCCCGCATTGTTTCCAGGACGGTGAGCACGTTCACCGTATCCCGTTAAATACCGGGCCGCACGCGATGACAGCATTTTATGGGAACCGAGTTGACGTTGACGCTCACAACAACACGCCTTTGACACCAAAAATCAGCCAAATACAAATGTGGCCGCCTGAATTCCTGTTAGTCTCAATCCTACCAAGACCTTTGTGTTCACAACAAACAGATGACATGCTTGGTGGACTCCATCCGTTATGGAGATGTTTTTTTTTATGGCGACATATAGACTCCTACCCAGAAGGCTGTTTGGAGTATTTTCCTGTTGATTTTTCCCGCCATATCGTTAGTATCAGCCATCACGGAAGTCACCGACAGGCGGAAGTCCTTCCACCAACAAAGCACCATGGCCAACTTGTTGACCGAGGCGCTGAGGTGGAAGGATAAAGCAGTCTTTTGAGCTTGGCTTTCTGAGTGGAACTCTAAGCCATCAGAAACCAGATCCATATAGCCTCACACTGCGTTAATAGCATCCAGACTGGTTATTGATTCGACACTGATTGAATCGATTGGAATCGTTCAATCAAAATTCATTGAATCAAAACATAATTGATTCACCACCAGAGGTCAATTTCACAAAGCAAAAAAGTTTGTAATTACAAAGAATTTCTTTGTTATTACAAATAATTTTTACACATGTTTGTAGTTTGGATTTCACAAAACCCCAGGGCAGTAAATCTCAATTTACTATTTACAAACTAGTTTACAAAGATATTGTTTGTAAAAATGTTTGCAATTGCACATGTTCTATTTCTCAAAGGTTGACGGAAGTGATGAAATGTTTGCAATTACAAACTTGTAATTCCAGTTGGTCAGGGGTTCTGAATTTCAGAAACTGCATTGATAGTTGACATTGTTTGACTGTTCAGGTTATTTTCTTGGTGAGGTTGTTACGTTGCTGAAGTTGTTAGGGTAATGGTTTAGTTATACATAGGTATAGCTGCCCCAAAAAAGTTATTTCCCGAGAGATTCGAACAGGGATCTCCAGCTTTGAAGTCCAGTCACAGTGCATGCACCTTACCGATTGCACTGTGAGGGGCGCCTCCGCGCGGAAAAACCGCATGGCGATATAATTGCAGCATTCAACGATGTATTGTGCAATGTACAGTGCACCTGCACCCTTTACGAAGTAAGAAATCGGCTAGGTTAGGTGAAAAATGGTCGAGAAATTCACGATCTTTCTTTTAAGAGTAGTTCTGTTGTTATGCTCCGCCACCCGGTGAATGGCCAAATTCTGTTTACTCTAATTGCTTACCAAGATGTATTTTTACGATCAGAGTTTGCATTCCGGTGAAATGTTAATTAAAAGATAATTCTGCATATAACTAATTTTATATTGAATTAAAAAATAAATCACAATGTAAATATTTGTTAAATGAATTTGTTAACAATCATATTATTTGTCATTAGCATCAAGTTGAATACAAACGTTCTTGATTTCAAGGTTTCTGCTGTTCTAACATTTGTGTTTACAATTTTCTTTACAATCGGTAATTCGGAGGTGGTGAATGTTTGTGAAATGTCTTTTTGTGAGGTTTGCAATATTTTCTTGCGTTTGTAATCGCAAACATGTGTAATTACTAACTTCTTTGTGAAATAGGCCTCTGATCTTTTGATTCATGAATCGTGATTGATTCAAAATCCGCATAAAATCAAGGCTGATTGAATCAAAAGATTGAATAATTCTTAACGATTCAAGTACACTGGTAAATTGCGCAAATACATCCAGTTCCAGTGGCTACATTCATTTATACTGAAATACTATTGCTGTAACAAT
Source organism: Chirona hameri (assembly GCA_036785665.1). Classification (NCBI taxonomy): domain Eukaryota; kingdom Metazoa; phylum Arthropoda; class Thecostraca; order Balanomorpha; family Balanidae; genus Chirona; species Chirona hameri. The sequence goes on from JAXIVJ010003063.1 coordinate 54,611, forward strand.
GTTTTAATGATCATATATATATATATATATATATATATATATATATATATATATATATATATATATATATATATATATATATATATATATATATATATATATATATATATATATATGCATGTTTCCATTTTTATTGATTTGACATAAATTCACCTCATATATTTAAATGTTAAATCAAACGTGAATCGATTAAAATATTTATTTTGATTCTTTGAATCGGTAGGTATCAATTCTCAAAATTGTATCCGTGAATCGAACGGTGATTGAATCATTCAGATTCCAAAATGAATCATAATTGAATCGTTCCAAAAAAGTTGAATCAATATCCAGTCTGAGCATCCATAAACCAGGGCCTGATAACTTGTCATGGCAGCCCTGTGTCAGAAAATTCATAGATTGCCGAGCTGAACCTCCTAAACCAGCGACCAAACCTGACTACCTAGTGCTGCCAAACCAAGAGTGCACTCATTAGCTATTGCGTGAATGTATTTTGTCGTCAGAAGTACAAGGTCATTGTTGATTACCGAACCGTCTTTCACTCCCAGTGGGCCATGGCAGTTGTGGCGCCCGTAAGACCCAATCATCATCACCATCATCATCGCCCCCAGTGGCCATGGCAGTTGTGGCGCCCGTAAGTCCCAATAATCATCACCATCATCATCACCATCATCATCGCCCCCAGTGGCCATGGCAGTTGTGGCACCCGTAAGTCCCAATAATCATCACCATCATCATCACCACCATCATCGCCCCCAGTGGGCCATGGCAGTTGTGGCGCCCGTAAGACCCAATCATCATCACCATCATCATCGCCCTCATCATCACTCCCAGTGGGCCATGGCAGTTGTGGCGCCCGTAAGTCCCAATCATCATCATCACCACCATCATCACTCCCAGTGGCCATGGCAGTTGTGGCGCCCGTAAGTCCCAATAATCATCACCATCATCATCACCATCATCATCGCCCCCAGTGGCCATGGCAGTTGTGGCGCCCGTAAGACCCAATCATCATCACCATCATCATCATCGCCCCCAGTGGCCATGGCAGTTGTGGCGCCCGTAAGTCCCAATCATCATCACCATCAGCATCACCATCATCATCGCCCCCAGTGGCCATGGCAGTTGTGGCACCCGTAAGTCCCAATCATCATCACCATCATCATCACCACCATCATCATCACCCTCATCACTCCCAGTGGGGACTCCTTTTCACAAACAATGATTGGCAGGGATATGTTTATGCTAGTTTGCCACGTTGGAGATTATATTTGTACAAAGCCATCAGTGTAACGTTTAAATAAGGTACAAATATAGTTTGTGCCCCGGCACTACCCAGTCAGAAGTCAGACAATCACGATTCACGGCTATCACAAAATGACAACCATAGCTTTCACACTGGCACTCCGGCTGATGGTGTGAAACCTCACACCTTTATCCACCTCAACACTTCTGCGTCCCGATCCCCGATCCCTCACCGATCCCCGTCCGTTTCTGCCCCCCATGACGGCACCAAGCCGAGGTTTTGCCCCGCCGAACCTGGGCAGCAGATCGTCTGTCGACGGAGCACGCACGGAAAACAGACGGATTAGCTCAGCTCGGCGCAGCCGTCGTGGCGCGGCGTGGCGTGGCGCAATCGGGGCGACAAATGCGGCGCAAACAAACGCGGCCGATCATTATCGGCGGCATTAGTAGCGCCCGGACGCGCCATGAACGTCTAATCCGGCGCGGAGATGGCGCGGTGGATGGCGGGGGGAGGGGGAGGGGCGCACTCGGCAGAGAAGAGAGAAAGGTGTGGACAGAAAACCAGGTGTGAACCGGGAGCTGCTGGGTATCAGTCGTTTTGGGAGAAAATGGAACGGAGCATGATCAAAATGTTAGAAAGCGAAGAACTTAAAAGTTTGAACACGACGTTTAACCAGCTAGTCTTACCAAGTAGGTACTTCTATTCAAATGTTAGTTGCAGCGTTAAGTCATGAGGGATGATAGTTATATGATTAGTGTTTCGCCTGGCACAATACAGCTAGACAGCCGACAGCTCAAACTGTACCCTCCCACACTGAACCGGACAAACATAGGACAAACATAGGCACAGGAAGTACGCACGGACGGTTGGAAGTTGGCACACCCGACAATGCGATGATGTGTCTTCCATGGTACTGGACTGGGACAACAGTCACAACTGGGACGACTGTGATAGAGGACTCGGTGGCGGGACGGGGTCGGAGTCCTGTCGACCTCGACACCGGCCGGCAAACGTGTCTCAGTCGCCCATCCGGACCGGTCCGCCAACCCATTCACGCGCTCGTAAACCGATTCCGCCGTCCGATGGCGTCGCGACGATTTTTTCTCTGCGGGCCGCCCGGCGAGTCCTCCACGTCCGTGTCCGATTATGACCGTCTCCGACCGTCGCCTGAGAGCCCAGTCTCTGGAGAAGCGATCCCACTCCCGGCTCCGTCGTCACGCATCGTCACGGACGCGTCTCCCGAAGGCCCGACTAATGTAGATCGGTCTTCGTGCTGATGGGAAGTCGCGGTGCCCGGCGAAGGCTAGCATACCCGGCTGACGGACGCTATGACGGCGCGGCAGTCCCGGCGAGCTTTGTCGGCACGCCAGTGACAAAGTCGGCGCGCCGGTGACAAAGCTGGCGCGCTGGTGACAGACTGCGCGCTGTGGACGCGTTGCGTCCGAGCCCATCAATTCCGCGCCACGTGTTAGCGTATTGTGCGCCGCGACGTGAGCGGCGCGGACGAGGCGTGTTACGACGCTGCGCCGTCTTTGTCGGCGCCATCAGATGTGCGCTAGTTTTGTGCCCGGACGCCGGCTGCCGCGCCGGACACTTCCGTTCCTGAGCCCGAAATGGGCGGTACCGGTGGCGGCGGGGCGCCTTTCAGAACGGGGCCGTCGCGAGACGTGATGTCTGTTTTCCAGATCGGCCGAACATACTTGCAGGCATGTCTGGCTGTTGGGTTCGACTGAGCCGCCGAGGTAAAAACTCGGTCGGCTGAGGAAGAAGGCCGCGGTGGGACAGCTTTTTATGCGCCCATCAGGCCATCCTAGCCGTCTGTGACTGCTGTGCGCTTTATCGACGTAATCTGAAACCAGACAATGTCGATGTTATTTGGAGATTCTCATGTCAGTGGATAAAAGGAAAGGTAATATGCGCTACGAGTGGTTCTCTAGTTCATTTGGAAATATAAATAAGCACAGGTGCGCAGACAAGCGCTGTGCACCTGGACATGAGTGTTTGAACTGTTGTTTGCGAGTGTGACTGAGTTGGATACATGAAGTCCACCGATATTGGGACCACGTCCAGCGTGTGGCTTGAATTTAATAATTAGAGAAATAACCATTCTGATAGTAATTCTGTCGGAAGCACTGGCAGAGACGATATTAACCATTGCACTTCCGCTGAGAGCTCAGGAGCGCCGCGCTAGACGGAGGGCAACGCTCCACTGCACGCGCGGCCGGGCCGAACGCAGGGATTTTGCGGCGTCAGACTCTACCGGGGAAGTTACCGTATCTGGTTAGACAGACGCAAAAACAATTACGGCGGCCATCAGTCTGGCAGGTCTTATATGTCTCTGGCTTCTTGGAAAAGACCAGGTATTTCTGAATATCCTTCCGTGCGATTGATTGAGTTTTTTTTTTGCAACATGACAGAAGGGTTTGCCCGCGTTCGCGCGATTTAGGGCGAATTTTGCAGCGTTTCAGCTAACGCTTCTATATTTTACCGTCCATAGCGTTTGGTGAATAGCACCTATGCTGGAAATTGAAATGGTTATTCGTGGTGGCCAATGGCATTCAACCCCCCCCCCCCAAAAAAAAAAAAAAATTCTCTTCATTTGTTAGTTTTGCTTTGATTGTTTTTAACGGCCTTACAGCTTACGTCCTGGATTTTGAAAGCTTCATTGTTGGAAAATTGATCACGTCCGACATTTTCCTAGTGCTAGTCATACTCAAAACAAGACTGTTCAACCTCTGCGGACGTTTCTGGTCGGTAAACAGCTGGTGCTGTTTTGACCTACCAGGCACCACCTGGTGGCCGGTACATCAGTGACTGGCCTAATAACATGTTTAAATATATGAAAATAAAATTACAAGGCGGGGGAACAGCTACGGTTAAAGGTGGAGGAGAATGGAATGGCAGAAAGTGAAATGAATTGTCATGCTAGAGAAAGCCCAAAACAAATAATTGTAAATTCCGAAAGCCGAACTCCAAAAATTCCAGTACGTAATTCGTCACCGTTTCCTTCCGTCTCGGAATGGCTCGCCCGGACTATGCGTAGCGGACCCATCTTCGTTTTATAATCCTAAAAAATGTCCGTGGATCACGGCAACAGTGTGACGCCGTAAACGGCGCGCCAGAGACGAGAACGGCGCGGCACGTGAATACTTATGCCTTTACGGCCAGAACAGTTAGACAAAATAATCCATCTTGTCAAATCCGGCGTGGAATTCCTCGGTGACAACTTTACTGCCGCGTGTTAAGGCATCCGTCCTACGGTACCTCGCCCGCACCCAATCATGACAAGATTTACTCCACACACTTTCGTTTTTATTGTCCGTCGGTCCCGGCTGTTTTTCGTAATGATCATGTGCAGGGCGCGGTAATGAATAGGTCGAAGCGTCAGCTGACACTGCTGCGCCAGCTGGCCTCGTAATGGGACAGTTACGGAGCGGCGGCGACGTTTATGGCGCTACCTGCTCGTCAGCGGCGTCTGGCGCAGGGTCCGCTCCCCATGCGTCACTGGATCACGGCCTACCGGCGCCGGCTTCCAAGGTAGCGCCCGTGCCCTGTACGTGTGAAATGTAGGTGTGTATGGCCAATGGCTAGTGCTGGCTGGCACGGAGAACCTCCACTCTAAGTGTGTGAAGTTAATTTACATACGTATGTATGACCAGCACTGGTTTAGAGGCGGGACACCACAATACTCTGTGTGAGTTGTAGTTGGATACATGCTCAGACAGACTGGCCGTGTAATCTGGTGGTCATGTGGTGTTACTTACGTGCAGTTAACTTTCACGTCAGATGAAAGCACAGATGATAATCTCTTCCTGGGCAGATGAAATATGTGCCTAATTTATGCCTTAGCGAAGCTATCCGCCGTATGATAGCAATACAAGCGATTTAATTGTATAATGCATGTTAAAAAGCTAGAAATCAAACCAATCCACTGCAGAACAAAGCAATCATTTTGGACCACTTTCCATGAACCCTGGTATAGATACCAGGACCAGGTATAAGTAATTCATAGAAGAAAATGTGACCAATTTTATTGTAATGCGTGTTGGTTGGTTACTTTTTTCTAAATTGTTTTTATGTGCATGTTCACACACATGTCTAAACGTCAAGCATGCTACGATGAAGTTTATGATTGGAGGTCCACAAACTGCATCAACTTGTAAAACATGTGATATAACTGTTAGCTATAACTATTATACATAACTGTTACACTGACTGCCAGTTAGTTTCAATTCGCGGCAGGGAAGAATCAGCAAAACTATCAGAAGACGTAAGAAACTCGGAAGTAAAACATTTGTTGAAAAGGAATGACGTCATTCATTTTTTTTTGCTTCGTGATGAACGCGTCAATTAACTGTCCACTACAACGAATGTTCTCTCGACGTCACTTCCACCATTTACATACACGGTAATGTACACACAGTGACACAATACACACAATACCAAACATATGTTGTAAAGTCTGCAATTAGTAATGGATTTTTGGTGCGAGTTTGAAAAATGCAAACCTGGTTAGCCGACAGAGGAATGTTAGAAGACGGCAGTCGACTATCTGCTTGATGGTGCTCATTTGTCGTAATATTTACCAGTAAAACCCTTGTTTAGGCGATGACCGAGCGGGCGCGATCTGGTAAAGCTAAAGCAGGTTTGAAATATGAAACGGTACTGGAGCACACGTGGTAGTAACACATAGTATTTTTAGTCCTTTTAGTCCTCCATAAAAATTGCCAGGCCTCCATGCATGCCAACATCAAAATTAAGTTGTGTTAAATGGTTCATGATCTCCTTTCTCGAATCCGCCAAAAGGAAGTACGTCCTGAGCGCTGCATGCTTCAGCGTATACAAAAAGGAGTGCTTAGATTAGTAATGCCATTTTTGATCAAGAATGATTTTGGTTCATTTCGAAGTTTGCGTGTGCCACGCGCTGTGGTACCATCCCTATCAGAACGCATCATACCAAAATCAAAATTGATTTGATGGTCCTATCCAATGGTGAAAATTCGATCTCAATCGGAGCAGTGGTTGCAAAGTTATTAGCTTCCCAAAAGCGTATGTACGGCCGTGTCGGGCCGGTTCGGGCCGGGTCAAATGTACATTTGTCTAGTAAGTTGACGAGAAACCTCACGGGCGCTTCGCGCCCGCTCGGTAATTACTTTTGTACATGCTAAATTAGTGTCATGTACGCTGGTGGACTCTCACCAAAAAAGGTGAAAATAACGTAGAAAATGACAAATTTTGCATCCAAACTCATAAAGATGTTCATAAAAGACCGTAAATTATTTAATCGTTAATTGTGCTCAGCGTTGTGAGGAAAATATTTATGAGTACTATCGCCACCATTGACCCTATCCTCAAATATTTCTATAAAAGTTGACAAATTACCAAATGCAAATAATTCCGATATATTTCGAGCACGGCTGTCGTCGTTTACCCTAAACCTAGTCGCACAATGCATAAATCATCTCAGTTGCCTTATCTATGCCGAAAAATACTAAATTCAAATTAATTAATTCAAGAAAAATCAATAAAACGATATATGACTTTTTATGTATTGATATTTCGGCCACAGGCCTTTTTCAAAACAAATTCAAAACAGGAATCATGTAGACATTGCTGATAATGTAGATTTTGTTTTGAAAAAGGCCTGTGGCCGAAATATCAATACATAAGAAGTAATATATAGTTTTCTTATTTTTCTTGGATGCGAGGATAAGGTCACTTCAAATGATATTTTTTTTTAACAAGAATCATGTTCCTCGCAGTAGCTTTAAACCAGTAAAACGTTTTTTTGGGCGATGACCGAGTGGGCGCGCTCTGGTAAAGCTAAAACAGGTTTGAAATATGACATGGTACGGGAGCATACGTGGTGGTAACACATAGTCCTTTTAGTCCTTTTAGTCCTCCATAAAAATTGCCAGGCCTCCATGCATGCCAACATAAAAATTAAGTTTTTAAATTGTTCATGATCTCCTTTCTCGAATCCGCCAAAAGGCAGTACGTCCTGAGCGCTGCATGCTTCAGCGTATACAAAACGAATGCTTAGATTAATAATGTCATTATTGATCAAGAATGATTTTGATAAAATAATCATAAGAAGAATTGTTAACCTAACTCTCATAATCCAAAAGGCTGATTTAGTAAATAAAACACAAGATACGGAGCTTTCGGCCTGTGCCTACATCAGCCATGGCTGATGAAGGCGCAAGCCGAAAGCTTCGTATCGTAAAACACAAAGCTTGTGTTTTATTTACTAAATCATCCTTTTGGCATTATGAGAGTTAGGTTAGCAATTCTTATTTTTATAATGTCTCTCAAAAACAGTGTTGAAAAATATTTAAGACAAAAAAGAAAGCTTTTGGTTCATTTCGACGTTTGCGTGTGCCACGCGCTGTGGTACCACCCCTATCAGAACGCACCATACCAAAATCAAAATTGATTGGATGGTCCTATCCAATGGTGAAAACCCGATCTCAATCGGAGCAGTGGTTGCAAAGTTTCCAAGCAAAGCTTCCGAAAAGCGCCTGTACGGCCGTGTCGGGCCGGTTCGGGCCAGGTCAAATGTAAATGTGTCTAGTAAGTTGAAGAGAAACCTCACGGGCGCTTCGCGCCCGCTCGGGAATAATTTACGTAATTAATTCAAGTTTGGAACTGAGGGGTGGGATATGAAATAGTCAAGGGATGCATAATTTGATTACGAGCGAGCGCGAAGCGCTCGCTCGTCTTTCCGTGGTATATGGGGAAAATCTGAATATGAGCGGCACGACCCGACCCGGCCCGGCCCGACCCGTGGCGACGCTTTTGACAAGCTAATATCTCTGCAACCGCACGTCCGATTGACAAGCGGGCTTCTTTGCTGAGCATCCCCATCCAACCTACCCTGTTTGAGCCCAGTGCCGACTCACGTAGGTGACTACCACTGCGCGTGGCGCGTGCCGCGTGAGGGGTGTTGTAAGGTGTTTCCTCGCAATAACTCCGCAACGTCTGAGGCGATTGTGTTCAAATTTGGTGTGTGGTTAGGGAGCCCTCAGCCACCACTTTCCCACATGTTATTGGCGGGGTGCCTCTACACGTGCGCACGTGCATACCCCTATTCTATATCTCAGGAACGGCTGAGCCGATTGTGTTTAAATTTGGTGTGTGGTTAGGGACCCCTCAGCCGCCGCTTTCCCCACAAGTCAGGGATGGGGTACCTGTGCACGTGCGCACGTGCGCACACCTATTCTATATCGCAGGAATGGCTGAGCCGATTGTGTTCAAATTTGGTGTGTGGTTAGGGATCTCTAAGCCACCACTTTCCCACAAGTCAGGGGTGGGGTGCCTCTGCACTTGCGCACGTGCACACCCCTATTATATATATATCAGGAACGACTGAGCCGATTGTGTTAAAATTTTGTGCGCAGTTGGTGACCTCTCAGCCACCACTTTCCCACAAGACAGGGGTGGGGTGCTTCTGCACGTGCGCACATGCGCACCCTTTTTGTATCTCAGAAACTACTTGCCTGATGGAGTTGAAATTCACCATACATTTTCTTCGCGCTCGCTCGTGCATCGCCAACTTCGGCGTCTTACTGGTTTTAGTACTGTTTTTTTTTCTTCTCTCCATAGATGAGGCAGCTGATATGATTTCTGCATTTTGCAACCAAGGCCCTATAAGAAGGTAGAGTCATCCGGCGATTTGACCGAATCCGACTCAGGGGTTGTGACGTCATCTGGACGCCTGTGACTCCCTTGCTCCTATACCAATCAATAATAACTCGCAATTTTTGAAAGACTATATAGATAATTCTACCCAGCCGATTTACATGAAACATGTCCTGAAAGAAAGACCGATTCATGGTCTCTAACTTATCGAAATAACATTTTGCTCCTAAGTCACTCCTATTTTGACAGCGAAGGGGCTCTTACTCCTTCGTATCGATCTTACTCCTTCGCTAATGTTAAAAGGCCATATATAAACCGCGCCACAAATGTCGATGCGCCAAAATCTTCTGTACAGATGACATCACGCCCCTAGCCAATTGAGCGTATGGCGGCTGCAGGGATGATAACCCCCTGTGTGCGACTAAGTTTAGAGTAAACGACAGATGAAGAGACGCGCTCGAAATATGTCGGAATAATTTGCATTTGGTAATTTTTCAACTTTTAGAGAAATATTTGAGGATAGGGTCAATGGTGGCGATAGTACTAGTAAATTATTTACTTAAAGTTTCTTTGAAAGCAAAGTAAAATGGTATTAGTTATTAGGGATTGGCGCCCAAATGTACCTCCGAACGGTCAAGTTCGTGAAACTACACCATTTCGAACAAATGCGATCCTTTTGAATAGCAACAAATCATTGGGTGAAGGACCTGAATAATACTGGATTTCGTAATAAGTTGCCTCCGGGTAGGTCTATAATTAATTCCTTCAGACTCTGGATACCGACCAAGCCGGCTATTGCTGAATGACTGTGCCACATTTCGCTTAGCATGAATGCTGCGGATGTTGTGACGAACATGGGAAAATGCTAAATTCCTCATGATAATTGGTCTAGAGAAACACACGACTATGAACTAACACACGACCATGAACTAACTCTCCAAATTGGCTCGTTTTACTGCGCACGTATATTATCGAAACATCGGATTACCACCAATATTGTAACTGCTGAAATAAAGGGCCACTTAGGCCTTTTCGGTCAGGGTGCAAACCGCGACGCCAAGCGACACAGATGGTTTGCGACGGTGTCGCTGATTACTATGTTGTGTCGCCCGGCGTCCGTGCCGGTATTGCCGGACCTTTGTCGCCCGGCGTCCGTGCCGGTATTGCCGGACCTTTGGCACGGTTCTCTTGCCAGTCGGCCCAGAGAACCATTTGTTGTCCGACAGCTGTCCCCAGCTGCCTGCCCCGCACGCTTCACAGCTCATACCTTTTCTCTCCGGTGCGGCCCCTTCTCACCACATCTATCAAAGCGACCCCGCCGTTTTCCGCAATCCGCTGAAAACACGAACACCATTCCCATTTCCCACAGTTTCCCAAAGCCGCAGCAGTCGGGTCGCTCGTTCTCAAACCTCCATCACCCGTGCAGGTGAAGGTGCGACACTTCGAACAGCTCATTAGCTCTCTTCAGACTAGCTCCGGCTCGGCCCGGACGGGACGGAAAGAGACCAAGCTCAATACAGCCAGGCGGGCGGCTGCTTGTGTCGTGCTGTTCTGTCCAGGTGCCTTCCGTCCCTCTCGGCCCAGCCAGTCTCGTCCCGTCCCGTCCTGACCCGTCCCAGCGCGGCGCGGACCAGACCGGCCCGTTCCAACCCGTATATCACGGCCCATCATTAGGCTGCGCTCCCCAGTCTCAGGACATTCCTTCAATTAGCGTGTATTTTCAGTGCCGTTAAAACGTCACCCGCCGCCCAGGTAACGGCTCAATCGCCCGGCCGCTCCGCGCCGCTTGGCGACGCACGCTTTTGTCCGGCTCTGGCTCCGACCTGCTGCCGCGCCGGCCGCTGCCGCAGCGACTATGGCTTTGGATGCTACGCGGCTCGGATCCGGCCGTCCGCGGCGCGGCGCGACGCAAAGCGACACAGACGGTTCGCGACGGTGTCGCTGATAAATATGTTTTCTCAACCGGCGTCCGTGCCAGTGTTAACTCGGGCGTGTTTGGAAGAGGACATTCAAATCGGCGCGGCCGTCACAAAAGCGGCGCCCCCCGCGGCGCTCAGCTGATGAATGAACCGCAGGCCGCCCCCAGTGACGGCCCGGTCCGCGCGGGGCGGGGTGTCGGCGGGACGATAGAGACCTCAGAGGGGCCGAGGGAAGACGGCCGTAATTGAAAATGGCCCAACAGAGATGTCTGCGGAGATGCGTCGCCGCGGTGTTCCTCTAGACTGTCTCAAGGCAGATTAAGGGATTGGAGTTTTTTTTAAAGAAGGGATGGTTGTATGAAGATGTTCACCGTTATTATCAATGTGAGTAGCTGATGAGATTTGAAGAAGCAAAATTGTTCGCATTTTGGTTGGATGGTTCTTTGAAGTGTTATTAATCATATTAACATATAAGGCCATATCTTCGACATGGCAGTTGTCTCATAATTGTGAAAATCATTCCGGTTTTAATCAATGATGTAAGAAATGAACAAACAACAGTTTTTTTTGTGTACTCCGTTATTTTGGGCCCTTTACCTGATGTTCTTATTATTCAGAGTATATGCTAAGTTTAGTATTTATATATGCTGTACAATTTTCTAAACGATGCTATTTACAACATAGCAAATAGTATACGGAATGTGCGCCTCACCTAAACAAAATGCAATTAATGAGTTTTTCCTATGCTGTTCAAAACATAGTTTACATAATGTCCAAATGAAGTCATAAGTGCTGATTCAAAGTACATGAAACCTTGTAACGTTGCAAAAATTGAATAGCCTTATAGTCTATCTTTCAATTATGAGTCTGTGTTTTCCCCTCTGCCTTCACCTAACTTCTTCCAGCTCGGTGTGTGAGCACATCCGTCCGATTCTTCCCGCCATGGCAAAGCGGCATGTTCGAATCGATAAGGGCTCACTCCCCTGAATCGTGCTAGTTGCTCTTGACTGGAATGGCCTGCGGTCGGGGGCAGTGGCCGCAGTCCAGATAAAGTCAGGGGACCGGGGGAAGCGTGCCGAAGCTTTGCAGCACGGAAAGCTTTCGGGAATTCTTTCGGTGAATAGGATGTGCATGATCGGCTCGTAGGGGCACAATCGGCAACAAGTTCGGCAAGAAACAAATCTATGCAACCAGTTCGGCTTAGCGTAGTGGTCTGATCTCAGCGGCCCTTCCTAACCAAAGGCTCGGGCTGAATTTACTAAACGATTATCAGCAAGTTCGCTGGCACGAATAACAAGAAAAAGTCCGGCTGTTCTTCAGCCCCTTGGATTCCGCTCGTTTTCTCTGTCACATCTGTCCCGTCCCAGGAGAGAAATCCCCGGGACCACACCTCGCGCCGATCACCTGCGCCTTGTTTTCCCCAGCCGCGCCATAAACGTATAAATCACGGTCTGCCCAATCGACAGGCGCGACGGAAGCGATCGTCCCCTGTGGTCCGCCTGGGCCGGTGGCGGCCATGTCGCGTCTGGTGGCGGCCGCGGCCGGCGCGATTGTCCCGCCTTCACGCCAATCGACGAGCGAGGCCCCAACAAAATATTTCTGCGCCACATCTGTCGCCGCCGAACGAGCTGTGACGCCGCGCACACAGGTCGAAAGCCTTGCCAACGTCGAGCCGAGGCCACACAGCGAGCTCAAATATTGTGATTTATCTTGCGTCGCGTCGCCGGCTGAAAGCGCGCCGGTCGCGCCGAATTAAGCCGTCACTGGTGTGACTCCAGCGGCGCCGACAGCGCTCAATGGGGCACATGGGTAATCTGCTGGTGCGGACATTAGTATTTCTAAACAGGCGGCGGACAGAGGGCGGCGCGAGTGAGCGGACGCCGCCGAAAAGACGGCCGCCGCGGATACGGCGGCCAAATAGCAGATTAATAGGAGGACGGCTTTGAAATCGCCGCGTGGATTGGCTATTCATCAGAGGGCGGTGGACACCGGAACCGGCGGCGGCGGCGGCAACCCTTCGAGCATTCCTGCCGTATTCAGCCGAGAGAGCCGCGGGAGACGCTGGGAGACGCTGGGAGACGCGGGGA
>JAXIVJ010003063.1:72500-99171 GCA_036785665.1 Chirona hameri
ATACATACATACATACATACATACATACATACATACATACATACATACATACATACATACATACATACATACATACATACATACATACATACATACATACATACATACATACATACATACATACATACATACATACATACATACATACATACATACATACATACATACACACATACACACATACACACATACACACATACACACATACACACATACACACATACACACATACACACATACACACATACACACATACACACATACATGCATACATGCATACATGCATACATGCATACATGCATACATGCATACATGCATACATGCATACATGCATACATGCATACATGCATACATGCATACATGCATACATGCATACATGCATACATGCATACATGCATACATGCATACATACACACATGCATACATACACGCATGCATACATACACACATACATACATACACACATACATACATATATACATATATACATACATACATACATACATACATACATACATACATAAATACACACATACACACATACATACACACATACATACATACATACATACACATACATACATACATACATACATACACTTGAGTGGCGTGACATGTGATGGTATAAAGTATAGGAGCCAGGGCTCCATCGTTGCAGCAACGAGAGCCTGTGTCTCCCGGGCTCCGGCACCCTGGCGAGACCTTGTTTTGGGGTATATATGCTGGGGAAAAATCCTAACTAACAAAAAAAAACAGCGCCTATCGCAAAGGGGAAAAACCCGCGCATAGAGCCCAAATTGCGCTAGGCAAAACAACTGTTGTATGTTATTAGCTAAGCGTGTTTGGCAAAGGAAATCGAAAAGAAGTTGGAGCAAATCTGGACGATCGTCGCCGGCGAGTGTGGGTAAGTCGAGTGTTAGATTGTTGTGCTGAATGTACCGTGTTATTTTGAGTCGGTGTTGCTGGAGGTGCGGACAGTCAATGAGGAGATGTTGTATGGTGTATCTGGTGTTGTTATTGCATTTGTGGCACACCGGTGGAGGACGTCGCTTGAAATATGTTGGTGTGATGGTAGAGTGTGTCCCAATCGTAATCGTGCGAGGCTGTCTTGATTACTTGTTACCGAGTGTTTGATAATTGGTTTTATGGGGTGGAGATGGTAACGAGGAGCGGCGTCCCATTCTTTTGGTTAAAGTTATCGGAGGCGGGAGTGAATATGTTGTAGGATATCTGATATGGGGCAGGGCAAATGTTTTCGTTCGGGGAAGAGAAGACTATTTGTCTGCGAGTGTGTCGGCAGTCTCGTTACCTTGAATACCAGCGTGACCTCGTATCTAGAGGAGCTCGATCGTACAGAATCCTCTTCCTCGCCTACCTCCTCCACCACCTCCACCTCCTGCCCCGCGTGCCCGGCCTCGGCTACCTCCTCCACCACCTCCACCTCCTGCCCCGCGTGCCCGGCCTTGCCTACCTCCTCCACCACCTCCACCTCCTGCCCCGCGTGCCCGGCCTCGCCTACCTCCTCCACCACCTCCACCTCCTGCCTGGCGCCCCGGCCTCGCCTACCTCCTCCACCACCTCCACCTCCTACCCGGCGCGCCCGGCCTCGCCTACCTCCTCCACCACCTCCACCTCCTGCCCCGCGTGCCCGGCCTCGCCTACCTCCACCACCACCTCCACCTCCTGCCCCGCGTGCCCGGCCTCGCCTACCTCCTCCACCACCCCCACCTCCTGCCCCGCGTGCCCGGCCTCGCCTACCTCCTCCACCACCTCCACCTCCTACCCCGCGTGCCCAGCCTCGCCTACCTCCTCCACCACCTCCACCTCCTGCCCTGCGTGCCCGGCCTCGCCTACCTCCTCCACCACCTCCACCTCCTGCCCCGCGTGCCCGGCCTCGCCTACCTCCTCCACCACCTCCACCTCCTGCCCCGCGTGCCCGGCCTCGCCTACCTCCTCCACCACCTCCACCTCCTGCCTGCCCCGCGTGCCCGGCCTCGCCTACCTCCTCCACCACCTCCACCTCCTGCCACGCGTGCCCGGCCTCGCCTACCTCCTCCACCACCTCCACCTCCTGCCCCGCGTGCCCGACCTCGCCTACCTCCTCCACCACCTCCACCTCCTGCCTGCCCCGCGTGCCCGGCCTCGCCTACCTCCTCCACCACCTCCACCTGCTGCCCCGCTTGCCCGGCCTCGCCTACCTCCTCCACCACCTCCACCTCCTGCCCCGTGTGCCCGGCCTCGCCTACCTCCTCCACCACCTCCACCTCCTGCCCCGCGTGCCCGGCCTCGCCTACCTCCTCCACCACCTCCACCTCCTGCCCCGCGTGCCCGACCTCGCCTACCTCCTCCACCACCTCCACCTCCTGCCTGCCCCGCGTGCCCGGCCTCGCCTACCTCCTCCACCACCTCCACCTCCTGCCCCGCGTGCCCGGCCTCGCCTACCTCCTCCACCACCTCCACCTCCTGCCCCGCGTGCCCGGCCTCGCCTACCTCCTCCACCACCTCCACCTCCTGCCTGCCCCGCGTGCCCGGCCTCGCCTACCTCCTCCACCACCTCCACCTCCTGCCCCGCGTGCCCGACCTCGCCTACCTCCTCCACCACCTCTACCTCCTGCCTGCCCCGCGTGCCCGGCCTCGCCTACCTCCTCCACCGCCTCCACCTCCTGCCCCGCGTGCCCGGCGCGCCGCCTACCTCCTCCACCGCCTCCACCTCCTGCCCCGCGTGCCCGGCGCGCCGCCTACCTCCTCCACCACCTCCACCTCCTGCCTGCCCCGCCTCGCCTACCTCCTCCACCACTTCCACCTCCTGCCCCGCGTGCCCGGCGCGCCGCCGCCTGACAGATCGATCGCTCTCTGCGCGCGCTGCCGCCGCCGCCGCTGACCGCTGACCGCTGACCGCTGACCGCTGACCGCTGACCGCTGACCCGTCCGCTGGTCTGATGGATCGACTCAGATGGGCCTCCGATGGCCCTGCTGACCGGCCCCGCTCACCCGGCTCAGCTGAAACTGACAGCATCAGACACGGCAAACACACCTATATGGTGCCAGCCATCGAAATGTCGGCCAGACAGCCATCATTCAACCGTGGAAATTCAATTACTTTGGTGCTTTCAGATGAAAGATGATGCGGGTTGCTTCTATATAGTGTATACTATGCGACGTTTCTCTAGTTCTCACTTTATTGCTTTAACTGATGTAAAAAAAACCTTTTCTTTTCAGTATTTCTGAAGAAACATTTGGTGCGGAAAGAAATCTTCAGAAATACTGTTTTACACTTATCGTCTGCCAACATTATCTGAACACACGCATGTATGCGCCTTTGCAAACTCAAGAGTGCGTCTTCGACTACAAAATGTTTCTCACTTTGTTCATTGGCATGTGGTGCTTTCACAACTCATTGTTCCATGTTATGTAAATATGTGCGGTTGCTTTTATACTGAAGCGATATAAGCTTTGTTTTCCTCCCAATTTTCGTTAAAACGAGCATTTAATTTACGAGTCTTGCTTTTAGTTTTTGTGAATATTTTTATTGAATATGCTTTGTTAATTAAAACAATATTAAGTTTCAAACATAATTTATTGTTAAGTTTGCGCAAGTGTGCACTTCATTTGCCTCCGAAAAGGAAAGAACCACATGTGGCATGCAGAACTTGAAAGCTTTAAATTAAGATCAGATCCCATGCCACTACAAAGTCCTAGCAAGTTCCGTTATGAACACATAAAGTGTCAAGCAGCGAAGAAAAAGACAAGTGAATGGCCTTGGCCATGTCAGACAGTATCTTAATTGAGCAAACCGCACCGCGCGACGAGGAAAATCCTCAAGTCAACCGCGACAATCACCAAAACTATCACCAACCGCGACAATCACCAAAACTATCACCAACCGCGACAATCACCAAAACTATCACCAACCGCGACAATCACCAAAACTATCAACAACCGCGACAATCACCAAAACTATCACCAACCGCGACAATCACCAAAACTATCACCAACCGCGACAATCACCAAAACTTTCACCAACCGCGACAATCACCAAAACTATCACCAACCGCGACAATCACCAAAACACATCACAGTCCTGACCAGCCTCAGCATTGTTTTCATTTCTTTTCGTCTAATCGTTATATAATTTTCATTAGCAGTTGTGGTAATGTTGCTTTCAAAAATGGTGAGTGGAGTCGTCAACCGGTCTTGAAGCTGCCTTGGAAACAACGCCAATATCAGAAAATAGAGCCATTTCGCGTTAAATAAGTAGTCACATACTACACCGCATCCTCCCGAAGTGCATTGCTCTGGCCAACAACTCGGGAGTAATTTCGTAAGAGGAAGAAGCACCGCTTCGCTTGTCAATAAGAATCTGTGCTCTAATTAGGAACTGCCATAGTCTCTCGTACTGTAATTTGAAATAACGCTCCATCCAAGAAGCGTATCTGGCTATCCTGGCTTATATGAAACCGCATCTGTTCAAGTGGAAGGAAGCACTTCCTCACCAGTCATTGTGACACCAAATCCAACCTGAACAGCAGTTCATTATAGCTTATCCCAATTTAATTTCATCAACAGAAATTTCCACAGATCTTAAAATACTGAGTGAAAGTTAAATCAACTTTTATCTACTCTTTTTAATCATAGTGATGCCAATCTGAAATTAAGTAACGTTGAATTGAAATATAATTGAGTAAAAGTGTGTGAATCAAAAATGCAATGCATTCTTGAATGCTCAATACAAACTGCTTGCAGTGCCACTTGCTTCATTCAAGATTAGACTAGATAAGATATTTTACAGATCAGGGATTACTTCATTATATTCGTGGGATTATACTTCTTTTTAGGCATGTTTAATAGTATAATCATTTGAAATGGGTGAGTCTGGAAAAGGGGATGCGCTACCTCAGATGGCCCCAAGGGCTTCTTTATTGCACCTTGTTACGTCTTTATGTCTGTATGCATGCGATGCAATGTGCACTTTTCATCTTAACAAACAACCAGGCTTTCCACTATTTGGGGTCATTGTGAATTATGCATGTTTTAGTGTAGACCGCATGTAGCAACCCAAACTGATCGTTTGCTGAAATGATCCGCTCCGCGTCATTTCACTCAAACCAGTTTTGCGTTTCTTCTTTCCAAACCCAATACACAACGTTATTTCATCGTCCAGCAATCAACGAAACGATCGTTAACGGTGGCCATCGCCTACGTCTTTAACGTGTTGGGCAACAAAGCTTATTTCCTGTTCCCAGATTGTTCGACCTTTCCCTGCCACCGCTCTCGGTTTCCTGACAATGACATCATCGGCCAATGGGGACACACGCATTAGTGCGAGGTTCACACGGGCACAGAGCGAAAGATGCTATCACCTCCATTCTGCGCGCGAAAAGTCCCAACGCTGATTGCCATTTTTCAGCTGCATGTATTTGGAAACGTGATATTTGGAAACGTGGGTCGGGAATGCCTGTGCTCTTCTGCAGAGGACCTCACTGGAGAGGCACGGTTTGTTCCGTCTATGCGTCACAGAGACGTCGCATGTGGCGGTCCGTCTTCACAAGACAAAAGTCTGACAGTAACTGGCATTCAAATTGCACTTTAAATTGTTTGGGAAGCAGCTCACACCACGATCCTCGACTAAAAGTCAACGTGGAATAGGTATCAACTCGAAGTGCAGTTTCTGTTACTGCAGCCATGCTGGCGTGCCCGAGACTATTCAACTGTAGTCTTGTCAGCGGTGCACGGGGTTTTGGAGAGTGCCTTGGTGCCATGTCTGTTTGTCTGTCAGTCCACACACGGCCTGTGGACAAACAGCCCGGTGTCAGTGTCCGCCTGTCATTCATCGTCGGATCGGTGCCGCTCCACTATCCCACCACGGCTCAGCTCAGCCGCGACGGCCGCCTCTCACACAGCGGCCAAACAAAACAACAACTCATGGCACCCCCTCACCACCGACCCTCACACCGCCGATCCGGGCAACACAAGACGCGGCTTGGTCTGGGTAAACCGAGCCCTGCCGACCGGCGCTGATCCCGCTGCGGCCCATTGAGTCCCGCTCTCATTAGGCTTGTCGTGTGGTGCGGTCCGGCGGGCGCGCCACTGAGAGCGCCGCGCGCCGAAAAAGCCCCCGCGGCGTAATCTGGCGCGCCGGCGGCCGTCTCCGGTTGTGCCGGCTCGGGTGGCGCGCTTGTTAGCTCACGCTACTGTTGGCCGTCAGTGATGAGGTTCTCTGTGGAGCTGAGGTGAGCTACACAAAGCACGGGTGCTGGGAAGGAGGGGACGGGGAGGCGGAAGGGGGGAGGGGAGGCGAGGGGTGGCCGGTTCGGTCAGCTCGGCAGAGTTCGATCCTTGGGTGTGGCTAAACAGTTTTTGTTCAGCCCTAATCATAGAGAGTATCGAAAATTGCAATTTTCTGTAGGTTATTGGTGTGATATGAAGTAAGCATGTTATAGAACAAATGGGATATGTTAAGTTAATCAACTAAACAAATTAATTTGTTTTTTGTAATATAGAGATTAAACAACAATATTCACCCAACGTACGTTTCGTTGTATTTAGTTCTTCAGGGATGTGATAAAATAATGATTATTATATTACACCCTGAAGAAGTGAATACAATGAAACGTTGGGTGAATATTCTTGTTTAATCTCTATATTACAAAAACAAACAAAAACACTTAGAACATCTTAGACAAGGTAACTTTGGCAGGTATCCCACCCAAGTGTTTCAGATGTCTTCCCTCAGAACTAGTGGCGTGCGCAGGTTCTCTCGATCATCACTACAATAATCGCACAATTTCTCTGATCGCAACGCCGAGGAGGAAATGTTATAAGCTCCCTCTGCCCTCTCCCTCCTCCAAACATCCCGGAGACCTGACGAGTGACGTCTGAGGACGGCAGGAGGTACGGACACAACCATACACCGAACGCCGCTGTAGGCCAAAAGAAGCCGCGGCGCCGTCGCCGCTTTGAGCTATGTGACGTTAGTGGCGCGACCGAACGTCGCCGGCGACAAAAGTGGCGCCGCTGGGGGTCGCGGCGCCGTCAGGAGCTCATTTCTGGCGCTGACGGCGTCATAATTGCCGTCGCGCCACAATGTGGCCTGTGTAAAGCGGGCGGCGAGGGCGGCGCGGGCGCGGCGGTACAATGTGAGAGCGTCGCCGGCCGGCCAGCTGGGGGGTGAGAGGTGACGGGGGGCGGCAATCTGGCCGCCCGCCGGTTTTCCTA
Organism: Chirona hameri; assembly: GCA_036785665.1. Taxonomy (NCBI): domain Eukaryota; kingdom Metazoa; phylum Arthropoda; class Thecostraca; order Balanomorpha; family Balanidae; genus Chirona; species Chirona hameri. Next base: position 79,716 of record JAXIVJ010003063.1, read on the forward strand.
GATTAAGGTTCGGTGGACACGAAAGTACTCTCAGACGTGCTTAGGTGGACTTCATTTTTTTATGTGGACATGAAATGTCCACTTAAAATAACGGAATATTCGTGCGCTTGAGTGGACAGCTTTCACGAATCACGCGCTTCATTTTTAAGTGGACACGACGGGATGTCCACCCACACCCATAGTCCTACTTTAGGCTTCGGTGGACATAGGGCATTTATTCAGTTTGGGTGGACCCATTTACTAAGAGGAACAGAGAACTTTTGAATACATCAGCTGCTTCCTTTGCATGCCATCTTTTACTGCTAGTAATATCAGCTGTTAAATGCTAATAGTCTTGTGTTGCTTTCCAAATATAGGTTAAGGTGGACATTTCGGTATTTTTGTATGGTTTAGATGGACAGGATTTTTTAGGTGGACGTCACGCGTCCACGTAAAACTAAGAGCAGATATGAAGGTTTTGATGGACGCAACGTTCGTATCAAGAATAAAAAAACTAGGTGGACGTCCACCAAAAATGTCTGAGATTCCATTAAAAATATTTTAGTAAAAAGTAGTTTATAATTATGCCACCACGTGGCGATACCATCGCGATTTGCTCAGCTGATCAGCTGTGCCAACATTGGCGATAAGACGCGGGCTCAAATCAGCCAAGCTTCTGCTGTATCATTTTTTTTTAAGACGAGAATCAAAATGTTTTTTATTAGAAATCGAGCAAGGTAGACAAATGCAAAATATTTTTAACTTCTACATTCTGAAATGTCAATGGTTTGTATTTTAATGCCATTATGAAGAGACATATTTTCGAGAGAGAAAAAATGTTTTGCAACGTTGCTGGTGCTGCTGAGGAAAAGTGGATTTCCTTATGCTGCGCCATTGTATTGTCGTATGTGTGATGTGGTGTTGGTTGTTATTTGCAAGGCCGCATATAAATTTTGCTGTGTGAAACTGTGAAACAGTGAGCAATGAAGCGGAAGGTAAGGAAGATGAATGTTTTTTTTCAGTTTTAGGAACGCCACGATTCCGTATCAGTATAGAACATGGTTGGCAAAGTTGCTGTCTGCTGGTATGCATTTTGTACTCTTTCATACTCTTTTGATTTTTGTTTTTGTACTCTTTGAAAGGGGTAAAATAACATAATCAAGTCAGATATGATTAATAATCATATTTGATTGGATTCAGTCAACTGGATCAAGCTCTGGAGACCTCAAGCCCTCAATCAGAATACAAAAGAGTACAAAATGTATACCAGCAAACAGCAACTTTGCCAACTATGGTATAGAAACACCCCCAGGCAGGGCCAGGGGTACCTGCATTTGCTGTGCTAGCGTGCCCATAGACGGTTTTCGTGCCAAATAAAAAAGTGCCTTGATTTCTGAAAGTTCATTGGATTTTGCTACCTCATGCTTTACCTAGTTGTTGATTTAAAACAAAGTTTCCCTCATGAAAGCTAAGTTTTTTTTTCTCCTAAGTGGGAAAATGTGTATTATCATTGTAGGGAGGGCATAGCCAGAAAAAATTACCCATCCTGGATCTTAATCTGCCAGTTTTCGGAAGTGCAGATAGACTTTATGTGAGTAGTCAATGGAATGCTAGTCAATTTGGAGGTATATTTTACAACCACATCAGACAAATATATATATATATATAGGATCCTTACAATATGCACACCATTCAATAGAGAATGTGTCTCTTAGTAAATATTGATGTTTACCAACATGATCAGACATCTGTAATTTTAATAATTTTAATATTTATGAATCTTACTGTCACCACCTCAGACCCCGGTGCCAGCCCTGGTGCTGAGTGTTGTTAACAGGACTGCCGTCAGCTGATTGTGTCACACAAAGATTGACAACTCATTGATTTTGAATGTTATTAATGTTGTGTTCTTAAATTTTATGGGTTTATTCTTTTTAATGAATAGGAACATAAAATTATTGGTAAAATTAATTTATTATAAAGCAAAATCATGGGAAAACAGGTATCAAAAGCATTGTGCCGAAGACAGACAAAGATTTTAGGCAACGGTAAAAGCAAATTTGTTAGGTTAAGTATTGTGCTTTAGGCTTCAGGCCAAGGTCTGAAGCCTAAAGCACAATACTTAACCAAACAAATTTGTTTTTCCCTTTGCCTGAAATATATTCCTGTGAAACACAACGCACAAACCCCGCACAGATTATCAGTAGGCTAGGTTAGGTTAGGATAATATAATAAATTCATATACATTTGTATTATAACTCCCGCAAATCTCCTACCAAAATGGTATTGTTCTTAATGTCATCCAAGTTTGAATTGTTGCCTGTAGGTACCAGAATTTATTGCTGCTGGTTGTGCCGCATGTTTTTTCCCAGCCAAAGGAAACCACATGGCGCTTCTGATTGGCTGTTTGTGTCAGACCCATAATGCATCACCAGATGAAGGTGACACAGGGCACTTCTTAAGTTAGGTCCTAACCTAACCTAACCTAACCGCCCTGTGTCGCCTTCATCTGGTGATGCATTATGGGTCATGCTCTGGAGCAAACAGCCAATCAGAAGCACCCTGTGGCTTCCTTTGGCTGGGAAAAAATTATGCTGCCGGCGCATGCGCAATCATGGCCTCTGCAGCATAATTTATTTACACACATCCTTGATCGCCACAGATTATATCAACAGACACCCACAATTCTGAAGACGGCATGTGAAAATGCAGTCTTTAGAATAGCTGTTTTTTAGATGATAAGGTAAGCTGAAGCTGCAATATAGTGTTTATCACACTTTCTTGTTGCTGTTCAACAGTTTTAAGCCATTTTTGATGAAAAATGTGTCCAGTATAAAGACCTGGTGCAGTTGAAATATACCCCGTTAATTGTAATGGTGGAAGACTTAAATAGCATGACCCATTTTTTCCTGAAGCAATCTCATTTTGATTTGTGTTGCATCAACTGCTATCAGCGAACATGTCCTAGATCACCAAACTTTCCATGCTATGATGCTGTGGAGACAGTAATGGCACAGAGCATTGCAAGTAGCATTATTAGTTCCGTGATACAACATTTTCACATGTAAAGAAGTTCAAGTTGATGGAAAATGATAAGATTTTGGCAGTGATGTCTTCACTTTTATAGGTACTTAAAAAATATGAAACAAGATTTGAGCTTTCATGACTAACACATTATCAAGGATGAGTTATTTGTGATTGGAAAATCTAACATACATCTTGCTCACGTTCCAAATTGGGGTGGGGTCTGGATTCACTAACACATAACATGATTACACATCTACAATCGCTCATGTCCACCTGTCACTTCTCAAAACAAACAGATTCAGCTCATATCCAGCAGACAGTACACAGCTCATATCACCTTCAAAAATTGTCACAAATCACTGTAGATCACAAATCTAGTCACTGCTGCTTTGACATCATTCTTTGACTAGATCACAATTACTCGCCAAAAAATCCATTCATATAAACAATATAAACCTAACCTTAACACCATGACCAGTTCTTGGACCCTCACACAATAGGTGAATTATCTGTACTGACATGACACTTTTGGTCCTGTCTGTCCGTAAATAGTCGCCTATATCAAATGCTGGCCTCTTATGTCTGTATGGAACCAATGTAGGAGATCATAACGAGTAATGAGTATCAACGAGTAACGAGTAATCATAATGTACCTAGCCAAAGAATGGTGCCATGAATCTGCAGTGACTAGATTTGTGATATGCAGCGAATTGTGGTGTTTTTTTTAAGGTGATTCAAGCTGTGTATCTGTCTGTTGGAAATGAGCTGAATATCTATTTGTTCCGAGAAGTGACAGGTGTACATGTGGGCTTGTAGATATGTGTAATACGCGACCCAAGCCGTGACGTCATTTTATAATTAGCGGACGGCGCGGCACACTCAGCTGACTGCGTAGTGTTAAAAGCCATAGACGAAAAAATAAGACGTCTTTCCCGTCAATTGAGGTTCAACTTAGCATTGAGAGGCCATGGAATGGATCGTACTATTTATCATTTTTGTAAGAGGTAAGAGGCAATTTTATGCTAATGCTGCTTTGTAATTCGTGTTTGAGTGGCGTGTTTACAAATTGCAACCAAGTTAAGGCCGACTTAACTTGGTTGCAATTTGTAAACACGCGTTTGAGTGATACTTGTATAATAATAGGGGCGCCGGTAGCATTCCTGGAAGCCTTGATTCATCCACTACACACACAATAAACAGCAGCTTTACTCTGTTCATTTTCGATGTTTTTCCATTTAAAAATTAAATTAAAATAATTCAATTAATACAATAAGATAAAATAATATAAATTTCAATTTTATTTGTTTGTTTTTTCTCGAAAATTTCTGGAAGACGTCAATTTGATGCTAAAAAGGTACTGAAAGTTTCACGTCGATATCGTACGTTGCTTGCCAATTACGAAAATCCGGGAGGGGATGGCCAATATTCACTGGCGGATCCAGGGGGGGGGGGGGCATTTGGGGCCAATGCCCCCCCCCCCCCCACAGGAATATGGGAGGGGCATTCAATGCAAGTATGCCCCCCCCCCCCGCCCCCGAACAGTTTCTGCTACCCGTGTTCATTAATGCTGCTGTGTCATCTTTCCAAAATGAGCACGATTGTGATCGGTGGCGGTTGGCTGTGGTGCGATTGTGATATGGTAATTGGGAGAATAAGTGTAAATAACTAATAAGTGTAACTTAAATGTTAATCCAGATACTTAAGCGAAAGTTTCAAAATGGGTGTGCAACAGAGCTTCAAATGACAAAATATACCAATACGTATCCGCTACGGAAATTCGATCGGGATTTTTTTTTGGAGGAGAGGACAATGGGACGTTCAGGGGCGGATCCAAGGGGGGATGGGGCCATGGACCCCCAAAAGCCCTGAGAGTATCTTTTCCCCCCCTCCCCCCTCCACCCCCCAAAAATATAGAATTTGACGAGTGTTTCGCCTATTTGCCGCCTCTTTGATGGCGCGATGTCCTTTTTCGTTTTGCAAAAAATAAACTTTATGAAAAGGAATTTGGCAGCGATTTGTAGATCAAAAGCCTATTAGCCGCGGGTGCGACTAAAAGTTTTTACGCCCATTTGCGAAAATCGTCATTTGATCGACAGTTTACCTGGAATGGCATAGCCTCAAGATCTGAAAATTACGGCCTCGATGTAATTTGACCCAAGAAATCGATTGAGACCGCCTTTGAGCAAATCGGCCGGTAACTTTAGGTTCTAGCGCGCTTCAATTCTTTTACCTGAAATTGAACCTGGAAGGTCATCCGCTATCGCAAAATGGACCTTCTTGTTAGAATTAGCACGGTCTGATTGACCTAAAAACGAATTTTGGGGAATATCGAAAGTTGTCGCAGTAAACAGGGCCGCACCGGCACCAACCCCAAGCACTCGGCACTCGGTTACTTTTGATCTACGATCCAGGGCGATTTTCCCCAAACTTCTTTCATATGTCAATCAGACCATGCTGATTCTAAAATTTAGGTCCATGTTGCGATAGCGGTTGACTTTCCAGGTCAAATTTCAGGTCGAAGGATTGCAACGCGCTAAAGCCTAAAGTTGCCGTCCGATTTGCTCAAAAGTGTTCTCAATCGATTACATTGAGGGCGTAATTTTCAGATCTTCAGGCCATGCCATTCCAGGAAAAATTTCGATCAAATGGCGATTTTCGCAAATGGGCGTAGACTTTTAGTCGCACCCATTTGCCGTCTGTTTGATGGCGCTATGTCTAACTTTTCCGTTCTGAGAAAGACATGAAAAGGAATTAGGCAGCGATTTGTAGATCAAAACGAAACGCATACGGGTGCGGCTTATGATTGGCGCAAGCGTCGTGTTTATTATGTAACGGGCTGACCCGGGGTCAAATCCCTGGGCGGGCCTCTGAAACAGTCGACCGGCCCCCATATACCCTCGGAACAGGGTGAGAGTTCCAATTTGCACTTGGTCCCAACAGGATATGGTGCTTGGTCCACAAACCATCCAACCAACATTATGTGAGGGTGATGACTGATGACAACTTTGGTGATTTGATTGCTGAGCGTCAGCAATGCGTTAGCACCATTCAGGAAACCAGAAAACGTTTTCAATCATCTCTGTCCTCACTATCCTCCCGCGAAAGAATACGGCCTACCGGCTACCGCCGAAGATATGTACCCTGTTCATGTCGTGTTTGTACCCGCCCAGATGACAATGTGGGAGCACTAACAATTTCAATCTGATATCTTTCCTTCTTCGATATCCCTTAAGGTCAGGAAGCTGAAAACCTCATTTTGTAAATTTAAAAAATGGTGTGGCTGCAAAACGAAGTAACTCAAATCCAGGGAGAAATTCGACATTGGGGTAGGTCAGGGACGTAGCCAATGGATTATGCTGAACTTTAATATTACGCCTATGGGCGGTGCATTAAAATAATTGAGTTTAAAATATCTGCGACTACAGCCCCCCCCCCCTCCCCCATGGTAGTAAAAAAAATGATCCGTACCTATACTGAGCGATTCAGTTTACACTAGATAAAATGGGATTCTGCTGAACTCATTAACATTACTCCTATGAGCGTTGAATGGAAATAATTGAGTTCGAAATATTTCCGACCGCACCCCCCCCCCCCCCCAATCCTTCCTCCCCCCTCCAGTAGATGAGTGGCCTCGGGTAGGAAATGTCCAAACTGTTCCCCCCCCCCCAACGGCCGGCTGGATCCGCCCCTGGGGACGTTTCGCTAACCGAAAAATGCCCCCCCCCCCCCGGGCAGTGTCCCAAAATTGGTCAATTTGGGTGGGAAATGACACCCAAATGTGAATAATTTTCCACTCTCACTTCCCATTGAGGAGTGAATTTTCCACTCCCAAATTATGAATTGTGGTATTCTGACATAAATATTGTCTAAAAATACATGATTTAAACGAAAACTACTGCTTTTCAGATTCAAAATAAATCGATATTGCACCATTTTCTACATAATTTTCCACTCTCATGGTCTTTTTGGCTCGGATTTTCCACTCTGACACCCAAACAAAAATGAAATTTTGGGACACTGCCCCCGGGCCCCCCCCCCCCCCCGCGAGAAGGGGCTGGATCTGCCAGTGCCAATATTTGCCCTGCTTCGGTCAATGGCGGGTTACTGCCATTGGGGAGATTAATAGTGCGCCAAGATTGTCAATGTGTCATCAATATCATGTCCAACTTAGATCAAGGCAGGAATTTAAACTTGTAAATACTTTGCCATTTTTGACAGCTCTTCTTACTTCATGCGAAATTCGTACCGACCTTCATTTATGCAGTATCTCACTATCGTGTTTTTTATTTATTTATTTAAGTATTGGTATGTATTTGATAAGAGCGCAGAAGCGGCTCAAACCCACCTTGTCGGGACAAGTTGGATTTTATGCTCAGTGCTCTCCCGACTCAGCTACATGGGCTGGCAGATTAATACTTCGCTGATATTGTTCTGTGTTGCAGAACGGAGCGCTTGGGATGCCAAGGAAAAGGAGGAAACATGTGGAGGTTAGTGTCATGCTTCTAAATTTGTGGCATCGCTAGTTCAGACACGGTGCCGAGTTGTAACTTATGATGCTAGGTTTTGAGTTAGCTTGCCATTTTAAATGTGGGGATTTGTGCGTGTGTGGGTGCACGTGTAAGTCTGTGTGAGTGACATTTGTCCTTTACTTCTATCGTACTTTGGAAATAACCGCCCCAGAAGGACGTACTTGCCTATCAAATTTCTGTCTGAATGAGTTTTTTTAAGCAATGGTCGTTCAATGTAAAACTGATGTATATGCTCGAGATGTAGCTCCATTGCGTAATACTTACATACCTCTTAGCATCAGCGTATATGTCATTGTCTCAGTCAAATAAGCACGTTGATTTGGTGCTGCGTTGATGTGTTTCCTAATCTGTATGTTTTTTTTTTCTCTTTCAGGAACGCTTCTTTATTGAGTTAATCATCGCATGTGATCCCGCCTGCGAGATGTATGAAATAAAGTGGCAGGGGTTTAAGTAAGTTCCATGTATGCTATATACCACATATATATGCATACGTACTGTACGTACGCATCATACGGATGTCTACCCCAGCTTTCGCTGGGTGAGGTTAAAACGCCTATCGCCAACTTGCGCTAAATCGTCATTAGATCGAAATTTTACCTCGAATGGCATGACCTGAAGATCTGAAAATCACGCCCCAGATGTAATTTGACCCAAGGAATCGATTGAGACCACTTTTGAGCAAATCGGACTTTAACTTTAGACTCTAGCGCGTTTCAATACTTTGACCTGAAATTTGACCTGGAAGGTCAACCGCTATCGCAAAATGGACCTATTTTTTAATTAGCATGGTCATTTTGCGATAGCGGTTGACCTCCCAGGTCAAATATCAGGTCAAAGTATTGAAACGCGCTAGAGCCTAAAGTTTAAGTCCGATTTGCTCAAAAGTGGTCTCAATCGATTCCTTGGGTCAAATTACATATAGAGCGTGATTTTCAGATCTTCAGGTCATGCCATTCGAGGTAAAATTTCGATCTAATGGCGATTTAGCGCAAGTTGGCGATAGGCGTTTTAACCTCACCCCTTTCGCTCCACTGTCTCTGATTTCGGCCCTACATTATCACACCGAATATATAACCAAATAAGGGAAGATAATGACCAATTCGTATTACCGTTTTCATCTTGGAGGAACTTTGTAGAGCACCCTCCCACGAAACACCTTTTTGTTGTTAAATTTCCTTACCTAACCCAATCTACGAAACCGCGCCAATAGACTAACATTTTTTTTGTTAGACCAATCGTTGCAGCTCACATGTCTGCCTATATCTATCCATGTCTATTGATAACGATGGTGGTAAATGGCTAATGGTATGTATGTTGAACCACTTGGCTTTACACTGAGTACAAAACGGGAAGGGGCAATAATGCTGACCAAAAAGGGATAACAGCATCTTTGACGATGAGAACCATTGCCTGAGTCAATGGCACCATCACTTTTAGGAAGATGGGGGATGTTATGAGACATAGATATTATGATGTTGATTGTTGTAGTATTTAAAGGGAATGTGTCTACTGTTTTGTATTGCCAAACACATTTTTCCTACGATAAGTAGCAGCTGTTATCACGTTTGAATGCGATACAATTCATATATAGGCCTCCGATAATGGAAATTTCGCTTAAATTGTTTCGACTTACTTCGGTATAAATATCGATGAAGTGGTTTTCACTATGGTGAAGGCAAACACGAAAGAGAAAATCGGCGCAAGTAAGACAATCAGCAATGTGGTTATTGTATACAAACAGTCGAAGCAGAACCGGGGCTCTGTTCGAATGCTGCTATCAGCGCTCACGAGCTGTTTTGTCGAAATGTGATTGGTTTACGCTATCGATACGTTGGCAAGTTTGCATCAAATTCTAGTGGTGGATGTAGGCTGGGGTAAACACTGGTAACTTTTGTCTGCCAGACCTCTGCTGGGGTAAACGGAATATCTCAGCAACTAGGGTTATACTGGATAAATGCAGCTATGGATTAATTCAGAAAAATTTGCTCTACTATCCTATGTGCCTAACTCCATATGACCAATGTGAGTAGACACACTCCCTTTAACATATATTTTAATAGGCAACAATAATACACATTCCCATCCCTGGATATAACCCCTTGCATGTGACTGCATTGACGTGTATATTTATATTGTCCGTTGCCATTTATCTTCCAGTTCCTAACCATTGTGTTTCCTGTGTTCCTTTGACAGCGAGGTCACGTGGGAGCCCAGATCCAATATAAACCCTATCCTCATCGAGGCCTTTCACCAAGGTGAGATTGAATGAGATTGAGTGAGATTGCTATCGCTACTGTTTTATTTTGTTATGTATCCGACTCCTAGCTCACTCCTGAGTTTATTGGGTCTTTCATACTTTTCCTTCTGTTCCTCAACCGTAAGGATACCGTTTAAAATTGTGTTCAGAAAGTACAGCGTGCATATTAGCTCAAAATTAACAAGTTCATATTTTTATCTGGAACTGCACTTCGTTTTGCATATCAAATTCGAATTGTATGATATTTCGCAATCAGCAAGCCTAAATAACGTTATGTAAGTATGTATTAGAGTGATATCTGATCCATGTGCACATGCGGATCCAAAACGGTGGTTTTGGGTGTTTTTTTTTGGGTGAGTAATCCTGAAAAAGGTTCACAAAATTAAGAAAACTCGTCGGATTTCGCTTGCGTAGGCATTCATAGACGATTTAGAACAAACTTTACTTTCCTTATATTTTTTTAATTTAGTCCGAATGTTTTGATGGGATGGATTTCCGAGATCAGGACCCACGCTAAGCTAGGCTTGTTGCGTAGGTCCTGACCCCACCACCCGATCGCGCAATTCTAGTCACCGGCAGCATTTTAGTCGAAAGCTTAACGTCCCCTTACGACTGAGGACGCTCGGCCCGGCTCGCTGGCTTCACCTGACCTTGAATGCGGCCGCTGCCATCGGCCACAGGTCATCCCCACCGGAGCAAATAGCGATCGCCGAAGCGACTCGAACCCACCTTGCCAGGGTAGGCCAGATCTAGAGTCCAGCGCTCTCCCGACTGAGCTACACGGGCGAATTATTGCATTAGTAAAGGCAATTATATTGCATTATATTATATTGCATTAGTAAATGCGTCAATTTCAGTTCAAGCTGATTTGCGCTGAGCTCATGCGGTGTGTGTGGGGGGGGGGGGGGGGGGAGGGGGGCCTGCATCCCCCACCCTTAGATCCAATAGTGTCCATATGTGGAGAGCTGATTTTTATCTGTATTACAGCTGCTGGATTCTGCGTTCCTGCACAGGAGGGAGCAACAGCTTCGGATAATGCATCTCCGCGCATTATCCGTCAAGGTATGGGGAGATAACTACTTGGATCATATCTGGGAGTTAATGTGGTATGTTCTGTTGTGCACTGCCTTCTGGGGTCGCGGCTAAAGTAGGGTGAATATTTTTACCACCGAACCAGTTGTAAGCTGGATGTATAGCAGTTGACCACATTTCGACACTCATTTCGACACTCATCTGCAATTTTTAGATGTGATACCTGACATAAAAATTACCACATTATGGTTTAATAACAATTGGTTGGGAACTGTCTTAGCCAGAGCAGCAAAACTGCTCAGGAAATTGCTTCTCGGATGCTGGATAACTTCAACCGCCACAAGTCAGTGCTGGACCACATGATTGCACCGTCATGGTGGGGGCGGCAGGTGTTGATTATTTCATTTGAATTTTTCAAATCGAAACTTTTCCGTCATCTTTCGGCTCATTTCAACATTAACACAATATTTAGGTCATCGAAGGTCTTTAAATGTCAGATCGTTCGATTTGGAACTTTGTTGTTGTTGATGTGAAACTACATATTGAACTATAAAAAGAAAACGTGGGTTGAGTGTTATAAAATCAAATCAATCTTATCTTCCCACTTCAGCTCGGTTCAATAGCTATAGCTAAGGCTGAAAAGTCATAACAGGCCAAAAGGGCATTTAGGGCTAAACGGTTTCTGTTTCATATCGTATCATATCGGATCTATTTCGTATCTATTGAATTTTGCAAAGTCCAATCCAAAAATTACCTCGGATCAACTAGATCATCGCAGGCCATATGGCGGCACACGCACAGGCGGGTTATAATGCACAATTCGTAAACGTGCTGGCGATATTAACACAATAGTAGTCCAATGGGTCTCGCATTCGCTTTATCTAAAGCTCACGATTGATAGAGTATATTTAGATGAGCTATGGTTTCGCAATAAACTTGCATGTGTTCTGATTGATAACTCCTGGATGTTCACAGAAGAGGAAGAGATGCGGACGCCACCTTTGGGTGTCCATCGCCAACGGCCCCTGACAGAAACGCCCAAACCGAGTACGTATGTTGGACGCATTTTAGTGGCGCCTAATGAGTAAATATCCAGCACACTTGACTTATATTTGTAACAATCTGAATGCATAATATATTGCTGATATTCATGTAGACTTTATTTGTCATTTGAGCATTTTTATTTGAGTGTGTATTTACGGATGTGAAATTCACATGTCAATCGTAAGTGCATTTCTGCTTAGTTGTAGGTTCACTCCCATGTTCTCATGATCGTCAGTTCTATTTATCACTGAGTCAATTACTCATTGATTAAGCTATAGGCATTAGCGATCGATGTTCAGGAGGTAGTTCAGCAATGCTATGCTCGGTTACCAAACGTCCAAAACGAAGGACCATTCTAAAGACTATCAGTCTTCAAATCCTACGGCTCCCAATTTAACAATATACTAATATTCCACCGAAGCTATAATAATGTGATTGCTTATGTTCCTTCCATTGTATGGCGATTTCAAACGCAATTTGTATAGGATGTAACGTCCGATGAAATCGACGATATAGTTTGATGGCTATTCAGTCAGTTTATTGTCTTTATTCCTTTTCCCAGGGCCTGCGGCGGCGAAAGTTCTGCCGATGTGCCGGGAGGAAGATGATGCAGATGCTAGAAGGTGAGTGTTCATTCAGACGATGGCTGAGCGCCGAAAGCGCGAAGCCTTAGTCCAACAATCAGCCCCCGCGCAGGTCAGCAGAATGTGCCTTGTGTGTCGGCCACCTCGCCGCACAGTGGGCACCTGGCGGCCTCGCAGTCTCGACACTGGTGGCAGTTGGGGGACGGGTTGCGGCCGATCTCGTGCAGGAACTGGGCCGAGCCGCTCCAACGGCCAGTCCGCATCTGGTGCACGTCCATCGCTGTTGTCCTGTCCATGTTGGTGATCGGCGTGGATATTTAATGCCCATCAACTCCCTGTACCAGCCCGTTGCCGACCGGGCGCCGCCAGAGTAGCCTGGTCTCTCTCTGGCCGCCCTCTCTGACCAGCTGGGTCGTCGCTCGGTAGATGGTAGTCATGTCGAGCGGGGCTTCATCCTGCGCCATGGCTGCCACCTCACTCGCCAGCGCGTCGGTCGCGTCGTTCCCGAAGATCCCGCAGTGTGAAGGGACCCACTGCAGGGTGACCGGCCGGCCCTAGGCGGAGATAGCGAGGAGGCGATGCCAGACCTCTGCTCCTTGCAGGGAGTGCTGCGCCACAGGCCCCTCACGGAGGCAGCTAGCGCCGATCTGGAGTCGTGCATGTGATGATCGGGTCCTCGGTGTCTCGGGGGTGCTCCAGCAGATGTTCGAGGGCTCAGCAACTAAGCTTCACTTGGTACCATAGTAAACAGGTCACTCTTCAACCCAAACTAAGCTGATGGGAAGTGGAACCAATGCACGGTATGGATTGACAATGTCTGTTATTAGATTGACTGTCATTAGCTCGCCTGGCTTACAAGTTACAACACTTCGCTATTTTGATCCTACAAAAAAAAATCACTAAAATGGTCTGCAATATGTTGCTGTATATTTAGATTGATACAGAGAACAAACAACGTGAGGGTTTGTCTCATTTGTATTTTTGCCACTTTTTACCACCAGGTTTTTTTTTGCCAGCCGGTTTTAAAGGAAATAGTTCACCTTCGGAAAACTTGTGATAGCATGTTTTATTAAATACTGCATTACAATTTCTTTTCATCTTCCCAGAAATGGACACCAAACATGTCAATTTTGAACACAAGGTCGCAAATTATCAATTTCATCAAAACTATATGCATGCGTATTGAATCTGGCTCCTCCCATCACGCGGATGAAAACAATGTCTCAGCCAATCAGATTTAAAGTAGAACACGCTCGAACTATGATGAACGCTACGTGCATGGTGATTGACGGACTAGAAGCCTCGATCCAGGGTCCACATTCTTCTATAAGACCCGCATTCCTAACATTCTTCTATAAGCCCCGCATTCCTCCGCCTAAAAATCAAATATATTCGGCTGGAGTCTTTTCAGCCGACACAATTTGCAGACAGGGTTTTTCGAACACGGGCTACAAAACTGCTATCTCAGTTCAAAACCCCATGTTGAAGGTGAACTATTTCCTTTAACCGGTTAAAACCAGTGGCAAAAACACACTTTTTGCCACCACCTGCCAACCCTGGGCCAGTAGCTGTGCACAATTTGACTGCGATACATGTTTCGCTTTTCGCTATGACAAAAAAAACCAGAGGGGACGGAAATGAATCCTCGGCAGTGAGCGTGTTAACGAAGATCTATAATAGAAGAGCGAAGCTAATCATCTAGCTTGTATACTCTAACGGTGTCATTTCCTTTGACCGATATCCCAAGTTCCTCATCTGGCTGATCTCTCATACATCCTCCGGAAAGGCTGATTTCCCCTCTCTTACGGTAGCCTTCTGATTCATTTTAAAATGTCATCACTTGCATCTCGTAGAATGCAACATGACCTGCTTTTTTAGGAATATCATTCGGGAGAAAGTGGACTCCGGTCTCGCTCGAGTCGATTCCCCTACACGTGCCACCTCGATCGACCCGCACCGCCTCGCTTTTTACCGTGCCTCGGGCTCGAGTGAGGACTGTTGACTCTGGGATGTTCTGCAGAATCCCGAGAGTCATGAACGCCTTTATGGGCAGTGCTTTTAACGTAGACATCTTTTACGACAGTTTTGCCGTTTTTAGAGCCAAGGTGATAAAGTATATTTTAACTCTGTAGTTTAAGTTTGTAGCTATTAGGTTGTGTGGTAATGTGATACCTGATACTCATGTGATTTATGTAGTGATATGTGTGTAATGTGTATTATATAGTGTATTTATTGTTTTATCTAAACGACTTCGCCTGTCAGTAGATGCGATAATGAAGAATAAATCAATAAATCGCGAAATACGATTAGTCGCATCTGTGCTTTATCCCACTCGAGATCCATAAATATCTGAAATGTTACTGTTGTAGCATTTACATTTGAAAATCGCTTTGATTGAATCATCGTTTTCTCATTTTCAGTGGTGTCGAAGAGTGGCTGAATTTGCACGATATCCCGTGGTCATATAGTAGTGATGCAGAATCAGCGAGTCCTTCAGGTGCCGACATACAAGAGTAAGTGCTACCCATACAGTCAACGCACAAGTCGACGCCAGATGCACCTTCATATTTCACATGTAGCACATTTTCATTCGATACTAATGAACTATATGTTCTCATTTATCAAAGTTTTGATTCTGTTCGTATTAGTGGCTCAAAATCAATATTCGAGTCTACAAATTATGTCATTAATATCGAAACTTAATCAAAGTCTATATAAGCGATTACAATCAGTCTACGGGGTGCGGACGACAAATCAGGACAAGCAATACGAGGTAACACAAAAGACCATAACTTCCATAAGAATTGACATATTGACTTAACATATTGTACACGTGTTCATTTGTATATGTTCTATCAGGATCACCCGATAAATCCCCCATCGATCTAAACAATTGACTGGTTGCACGTCTATTTTGATATTTCGTTAAATTATTAAACCGCATTAAACCGGACGAATGAGACACGCTGATTTTCACTTGACTATTCGTTTTGCATTTGGATGAGTGCAATATTGTATTTTATCTTCTAAAGTCTTCCAAAACGACCCGTCATAAGACGTCGGTGATTGGTGAAGATTTCGGTGCATCACAATGGTCACAGCAATCGTTCTGCAAAGGTTACGGCTGATTTCCACGTTGAATTGTTTACACGTTTTTAGTATCATTGCTTGGTTATCTGACATTATCATCATCAATAACCCGGCGTGCGATTTAACCCTCGCCCTGGTGGGGGGTCAAATTGACCCCTCATGTTTTTCGCCGATAGCGTAAAAACGGCGAAAAAAATTGCAAAGCTATTTGGACATCAATTCCGCATATTGTGTGAAAAATGTTACCCCAGGTCATATCAGGTCAGGTCAAGTGACACCACCTCCAAAAACGTTTGAGGTCGTGCCACGGTCACAGTTTTTGAGTACGGTAGATATGAAACTTTCAGGATTCCATAACCTCATCGGTACCTACAAAACGTTTATCTCGATTTTGTATTTCGGTTACCTAAGGTCAGGTCAATCACGTGACCTCTCCATTATAAGTCAATGGGGAAATATTAAAATGCTTTCTATTTCCAACATACGAATTAGAACAGTTCAATTATTACAGTATCATCGTATCATAGGCCACTCTTGATGACCCAGGTGCAATATTTGACCGGTGACTCGTACGAGGTCACGCGAGGTCATATGACGTCATAAACGGTTTGTTGCCAATAACTATTGATTGATCATAAACGGTTTGTTGTCAATAACTATTGCGTTCGTGCGTGCGTGCGTGCGTGCGTGCGTGTGTCTTTTGCGTGTTACGTGTGTTGTCTGATTTAGTCCAATCTGTTTCTGCAGGCGTATGACGGAGTCGGTGAGCCCGGCAGCGTTTGCCGAGGCAGCCGGAGCACAGACGGCGCCTACTCAGACACAGCCTGACAGTCACCAAGAGTCGGTGGTGCAACCGTCAGTCATCAGCGAGGACATCGGCGAGGAAATGTAAGATGATTCCGCTAGAAGGCATATATTTGCACAACCCGAAAAGTTGAATGGTTTGTTTCTCTCCTGACATTGATGTAAATAATTTGATTTCACATGCAGGAGACCCAATAACATTGACATATATTACAGGAACATCCTCACACCAGCATGGAGAAAGAACGGAACATGTAATCCGTGACATCGTCACGAAAAAATTAAGTCCAGCACAGCTGGACCACTACATATATCTCAAAATGTACTATAAAGACACCACGAACATCGTCATGCTTAACTACCAGAAAAACATAACGACACTACAGCAGACCAACGTAGTATACCGTTTTTTTAAGTGTTCTACCGGGTACTGTGCTACCCGTTACGTATACTACATCCGTCACACAACGTCACTCAGCCGCCGACTCACCATGCACCTACGGGACGGGGGTCCTAAAACACATCTAGGGTGCTGTCCAATTAATCCGCGCCCTGCTGGAGTATTCAGCTGAACGGGGGGATGGGGCAGATTCTGACCCCCGCCTAAATCTCGAACCACTAGCCGTAGCGAGACGCGCGAGGCGGTAATCGAAAGCTCTCAATGAGACCATTCTAGGTCTCATTGAGGGTCTCATTGAGGATTAATTGGACACACCTAGGGTGCTGTCCAATTAATCCGCGCCCTGCTGGGGTATTCAGCCGAACGGGGGGATGGGGCAGATTCTGACCCCTGCCTAAATCTCGAACCACTAGCCGTAGCGAGACGCGCGAGGCGGTAATCGAAAGCTCTCAATGAGACCATTCTAAAGCACACTTTTCATTTTCTTAAAAAGTTAATACGTTGTGTTTTCGTTTTAAAAGGTCATGTGTTTTCGAATTATTGGCTGCAGAGACCAGACTATCGATAGCAGCGCGCCCAAACTCAGCCGAAACACCTCCAATCCTACTATTGCTAGAGTAGGAGTCACTATATGCAAAAGTAATATGAAAGCCGTGTGACACGTGTGTTTTATGGATTATTTCGGACGTAGCACTCGATGGTGACGGTCTTTTTGTCATCTTACTTCATTTAAAATGAAGGTCAGGTCAAAAAGTTCAAATTTTGAAATGCACAATGTGTTAAAAAAGACACTTGATTATGGACCAGTTTTGTCTCAGAAATCCATTGGTGTCATTTGTTGTTGCGTACTTGGTCTAGAAACGGCAAAAATTGCAATTAAAAATGATGTCATAAAATGGAACATTTATTACGAGTTATTTGGGGGTCAAGAATAAAGATATTGAGTTCAAATTTGACATGGTGGTTGCTCATAGATGGTTCTCTGACAAATATCCCGCTTTTGTTTATTTTCGAAATTGTGGCCATTTGTTATGTGGTTGTTATGTGGTGGTTATGTGGTCATTTTTACAGATTTTTTATCTCTAATTTTGGGGATCAAAAACCAAAACTTTCGAAAATCTGAGTTAAGCGATTTGTAGAGAATGTCATTTACTTCGGTCGCCACCCCGTCGTTTTAGGGGAAGATTCTGGTATTTATCAGTCGACTCCGAGCAAGTTTTGTCTGTAGACTGCGCTTCGACACATTCCAGGTCTAAATTGACAGTTGTCTTTGCCCAAGGTCAAACGGTCATCGCAGGTCAAGAGGTCATTACACAGAGTTGAAATGCAATGGATATTACCTCTTTTCTAGACGTCATTGAGCTGACAGTATCTGATGAAACGTCGTCACGCCCTGAGCTGACAGCCACCTCTTCTGTTCACCCTCCCTCCCCCCTCCCCCAATAGGGTGCATCTGACCAGCATTTATGTAACTTCGACAAATGCCGTGGGTGTGGCGCACATGGTTTCCCGCTAGCCGTCAGATGAAAGCGAAGCTGCTGTAGTCTTAATAAGCCTGACTAGTAAGGTTGATTAAGCAACCTTACAAGCAACCTTACGAGCCAAATAATTCCTAACGTTTTATTATGTCTTACCAGTGTTGAATCGGCCGAATCTTGGCGCCCGGGGTCGTCTCTGTCTTCTTCGTCCGGGGATGTCTGGCCAGCCGAACCCAGTCCACGTCGCACGCCTCCTCAGACAAGGTACGAGTTTGATGAACATTTATTGATGCTCGTGGTTGGAAGAAAGAAGAAGCCCTGCCTTATAAAAGAAGGGTTGCCTTTTTTGTGTGTGTTTGTGGACAGATAATTAGTTGAACAGATGTTCAACTTATAGAGGCTTAAGCGCGATTCACACCGGGACGGGATGGTGATCAGATTGTTATGGGATGGTAAGCGGATAATGCTAATGGTATATGGAAACAGGTGGGATCTGGTAGCAGCGTGATCTGGCAACAGAATACTACGCTATTACATTTCATCCCATCCGCTTACGATTCGACCACCATCCTATTCAGGTGTGAATCAAGCGTTATCGCCATAGTTCGATGTTGCACCGTCCATTTTTGACGTGCTGTTCTCCTCGTCTTAGTATGAGCGCGACCGAGACAGAGGAACCAGTGCAGGCGCCTTCATTTCCTGCATCGCCTGGCGACCCGGACTCCGGTGATCCGGACTGGCCAGGAGTACAGCCTTCCTGCGTGTCGAAGGAACTGTGAGTTTTCATTTATTTTCTATCCTATAAGCCGAAAATACCATGTTCTGCATAATTAATGGAGATTCGGGCCGGGTAATCGTGCTCGGTTTTTGGATTATGTATCGTTTTGTACTGGACTGTGGACGCGACTGTGGATTGTACTGTAAACGGGATTTACTTTTTGTCAATTGTGGTCTTGACTGGACTGAGGTGTGGTATGTAGTGGCCTGCTTTGGACTGGTTTTGTGTGTAAGGTATTGCAAGTATCGCGTCGATATCCGTTGTCATTTTCACGCTCTGGCGAAAATTGGCGAGGGGATTAAACTTTCCGCTCCAGATAGGCGCCCGTTAGCTTTTGTGTGCAATGTATGCCTACTCGTACCTTGATATTTCGATTTTGCACCGTCCATTTTTGACGTGCTGTTCTCCTCGTCTTAGTATGAGCGCGACCGAGACAGAGGAACCAGTGCAGGTG
>JAXIVJ010003064.1:32500-35000 GCA_036785665.1 Chirona hameri
TCATCATCAGCAACATCATCATCATCATCATCATCATCATCATCATCATCATCATCATCATCATCATCATCATCATCATCATCATCATCATCATCATCATCATCATCATCATCATCATCATCATCATCATCATCATCATCATCATCATCATCATCATCATCATCATCATCATCATCATCATCATCATCATCATCATCATCATCATCATTATCATCATCATGCCCGGAGGCGGTGTTGTACCGCCTCCGGGCATACCACACCGCCTCCGGGCATACAACACCGCCTCCGGGCATACTACACCGCCTCCGGGCATACCACACCGCCTCCGGGCATACAACACCGCCTCCGGGCATACTACACCGCCTCCGGGCATACCACACCGCCTCCGGGCATACAACACCGCCTCCGGGCATACTGCACCGCCTCCGGGCATACCACACCGCCTCCGGGCATACAACACCGCCTCCGGGCATACTACACCGCCTCCGGGCATACCACACCGCCTCCGGGCATACAACACCGCCTCCGGGCATACTACACCGCCTCCGGGCATACCACACCGCCTCCGGGCATACAACACCGCCTCCGGGCATACAACACCGCCTCCGGGCATACCACACCGCCTCCGGGCATACAACACCGCCTCCGGGCATACAACACCGCCTCCGGGCATACCACACCGTCTCACGTCATCATCAGCAACATCATCAGCAACATCATCAGCAACATCATCAGCAACATCACCAGCAACATCATCATCAACATCATCAGCAACATCATCAGCAACATCATCAGCAACATCATCATCAACATCATCATCAACAGCAACATCATCATCAGCAACATCATCATCAGCAACATCATCATCATCATCATCATCATCATCATCATCATCATCATCATCATCATCATCATCATCATCATTATCATCATCATGCCCGGAGGCGGTGTTGTACCGCCTCCGGGCACACCACACCGCCTCCGGGCATACAACACCGCCTCCGGGCATACTACACCGCCTCCGGGCATACCACACCGCCTCCGGGCATACAACACCGCCTCCGGGCATACTACACCGCCTCCGGGCATACTACACCGCCTCCGGGCATACAACACCGCCTCCGGGCATACGACACCGCCTCCGGGCATACCACACCGCCTCCGGGCATACAACACCGCCTCCGGGCATACAACACCGCAAACGGGCATACCACACCGTCTCACGTCATCATCAGCAACATCATCAGCAACATCATCAGCGACATCATCAACAACATCACCAGCAACATCATCAGCAACATCATCAGCAACATCATCAGCAACATCATCATCAACATCATCATCAACATCATCATTAACATCATCATCAACATCAACATCATCATCAACATCATCATCAACATCATCATCAACATCATCATCAACATCATCATCAACATCATCATCAACATCATCATCAACATCATCAGCAACATCATCAGCAACATCATCAGCAACATCATCAGCAACATCATCAACAACATCATCATCAGCAACATCATCATCAGCAACATCATCATCAGCAACATCATCATCATCATCATCATCATCATCATCATCATCATCATCATCATCATCATCATCATCATCATCATCATCATCATCATCATCATCATCATCATCATCATCATCATCATCATCATCATCATCATCATCATCATCATCATCATCATCATCATCATCATCATCATCATCATCATCATCATCATCATCATCATCATCATCATCATCATCATCATTATCATCATCATGCCCGGAGGCGGTGTTGTACCGCCTCCGTGCATACCACACCGCCTCCGGGCATACAACACCGCCTCCGGGCATACTACACCGCCTCCGGGCATACCACACCGCCTCCGGGCATACAACACCGCCTCCGGGCATACTACACCGCCTCCGGGCATACCACACCGCCTCCGGGCATACAACACCGCCTCCGGGCATACTGCACCGCCTCCGGGCATACCACACCGCCTCCGGGCATACAACACCGCCTCCGGGCATACTACACCGCCTCCGGGCATACCAGACCGCCTCAGGGCATACAACACCGCCTCCGGGCATACAACACCGCCTCCGGGCATACCACACCGCCTCCGGGCATACAACACCGCCTCCGGGCATACAACACCGCCTCCGGGCATACCACACCGCCTCCGGGCATACAACACCGCCTCCGGGCATACAACACCGCCTCCGGGCATACCACACCGTCTGTCATCATCAGCAACATCATCAGCAACATCATCAGCATCATCACCAGCAACATCATCAGCAACATCATCAGCAACATCATCAGCAACATCATCAGCAACATCATCAGCAACATCATCATCAACATCATCATCAACATCATCATCAGCATCATCATCAACATCATCAGCAACATCATCAGCAACATCATCAGCAACATCATCATCATCATCATCATCATCATCATTATCATCATCATGCCCGGAGG
>JAXIVJ010003064.1:50000-55000 GCA_036785665.1 Chirona hameri
TGTACCGCCTCCGGGCATACCACACCGCCTCCGGGCATACAACACCGCCTCCGGGCATACTACACCGCCTCCGGGCATACCACACCGCCTCCGGGCATACAACACCGCCTCCGGGCATACTACACCGCCTCCGGGCATACCACACCGCCTCCGGGCATACAACACCGCCTCCGGGCATACTGCACCGCCTCCGGGCATACCACACCGCCTCCGGGCATACAACACCGCCTCCGGGCATACTACACCGCCTCCGGGCATACCAGACCGCCTCAGGGCATACAACACCGCCTCCGGGCATACAACACCGCCTCCGGGCATACCACACCGCCTCCGGGCATACAACACCGCCTCCGGGCATACAACACCGCCTCCGGGCATACCACACCGCCTCCGGGCATACAACACCGCCTCCGGGCATACAACACCGCCTCCGGGCATACCACACCGTCTCACGTCATCATCAGCAACATCATCAGCAACATCATCAGCAACATCACCAGCAACATCATCAGCAACATCATCAGCAACATCATCAGCAACATCATCAGCAACATCATCAGCAACATCATCATCAACATCATCATCAACATCATCATCAGCATCATCATCAACATCATCAGCAACATCATCAGCAACATCATCAGCAACATCATCATCATCATCATCATCATCATCATTATCATCATCATGCCCGGAGGCGGTGTTGTACCGCCTCCGGGCATACCACACCGCCTCCGGGCATACAACACCGCCTCCGGGCATACTACACCGCCTCCGGGCATACCACACCGCCTCCGGGCATACAACACCGCCTCCGGGCATACTACACCGCCTCCGGGCATACCACACCGCCTCCGGGCATACAACACCGCTTCCGGGCATACTGCACCGCCTCCGGGCATACCACACCGCCTCCGGGCATACAACACCGCCTCCGGGCATACTACACCGCCTCCGGGCATACCACACCGCCTCCGGGCATACAACACCGCCTCCGGGCATACTACACCGCCTCCGGGCATACCACACCGCCTCCGGGCATACAACACCGCCTCCGGGCATACTGCACCGCCTCCGGGCATACCACACCGCCTCCGGGCATACAACACCGCCTCCGGGCATACTACACCGCCTCCGGGCATACCAGACCGCCTCAGGGCATACAACACCGCCTCCGGGCATACAACACCGCCTCCGGGCATACCACACCGCCTCCGGGCATACAACACCGCCTCCGGGCATACAACACCGCCTCCGGGCATACCACACCGCCTCCGGGCATACAACACCGCCTCCGGGCATACCACACCGTCTCACGTCATCATCAGCAACATCATCAGCAACATCATCAGCAACATCACCAGCAACATCATCAGCAACATCATCAGCAACATCATCAGCAACATCATCAGCAACATCATCATCAACATCATCATCAACATCATCATCAACATCATCATCAACATCATCATCAACATCATCATCAACATCAACATCATCATGAACATCATCATCAACATCATCAGCAACATCATCATCAACATCATCATCAACATCATCATCAACATCATCATCAACATCATCATCAACATCGTCATCAACATCATCATCAACATCATCATCAACATCATCAGCAACATAATCAGCAACATCATCATCAACATCATTAGCAACATCATCAACAACATCATCATCAGCAACATCATCATCATCATCATCATCATCATCATCATCATCATCATCATCATCATCATCATCATCATCAGCATCATCATCATCATCATTATCATCATCATCATGCCCGGAGGCGGTGTTGTACCGCCTCCGGGCATACCACACCGCCTCCGGGCATACAACACCGCCTCCGGGCATACTACACCGCCTCCGGGCATACCACACCGCCTCCGGGCATACAACACCGCCTCCGGGCAAACTACACCGCCTCCGGGCATACAACACCGCCTCCGGGCATACAACACCGCCTCCGGGCATACTACACCGCCTCCGGGCATACCACACCGCCTCCGGGCATACAACACCGCCTCCGGGCATACTACACCGCCTCCGGGCATACCACACCGCCTCCGGGCATACAACACCGCCTCCGGGCATACAACACCGCCTCCGGGCATACCACACCGCCTCCGGGCATACAACACCGCCTCCGGGCATACAACACCGCCTCCGGGCATACCACACCGTCTCACGTCATCATCAGCAACATCATCAGCAACATCATCAGCGACATCATCAGCAACATCATCATCAACATCATCATCAACATCATCATCAACATCATCATCAACATCATCATCAACATCATCATCAACATCTTCAGCAACATCATCAGCAACATCATCAGCAACATCATCAGCAACATCATCATCAACATCATCATCAGCAACATCATCATCCGAAACATCATCATCAGCAACATCATCATCAGCAACATCATCATCAGCAACATCATCATCAACATCATCATCATCATCATCATCATCATCATCATCATCATCATCATCATCATCATCATCATCATCATCATCATCATCATCATCATCATCATCATCATCATCATCATTATCATCATCATCATGCCCGGAGGCGGTGTTGTACCGCCTCCGGGCATACCACACCGCCTCCGGGCATACAACACCGCCTCCGGGCATACTACACCGCCTCCGGGCATACAACACCGCCTCCGGGCATACAAGACCGCCTCCGGGCATACTGCACCGCCTCCGGGCATACCACACCGCCTCCGGGCATACAACACCGCCTCCGGGCATACTACACCGCCTCCGGGCATACCAGACCGCCTCAGGGCATACAACACCGCCTCCGGGCATACAACACCGCCTCCGGGCATACCACACCGCCTCCGGGCATACAACACCGCCTCCGGGCATACAACACCGCCTCCGGGCATACCACACCGCCTCCGGGCATACAACACCGCCTCCGGGCATACAACACCGCCTCCGGGCATACCACACCGTCTCACGTCATCATCAGCAACATCATCAGCAACATCATCAGCAACATCACCAGCAACATCACCAGCAACATCATCAGCAACATCATCAGCAACATCATCAGCAACATCATCAGCAACATCATCAGCAACATCATCATCAACATCATCATCAACATCATCATCAACATCATCATCAACATCATCATCAACATCATCAGCAACATCATCAGCAACATCATCAGCAACATCATCAGCAACATCATCAACAACATCATCATCAGCAACATCATCATCAGCAACATCATCATCAGCAACATCATCATCATCATCATCATCATCATCATCATCATCATCATCATCATCATCATCATCATCATCATCATCATCATCATCATCATCATCATCATCATCATCATCATCATCATCATCATCATCATCATCATCATCATCATCATCATCATCATCATCATCATCATCATCATCATCATCATCATCATCATTATCATCATCATGCCCGGAGGCGGTGTTGTACCGCCTCCGGGCATACCACACCGCCTCCGGGCATACAACACCGCCTCCGGGCATACTACACCGCCTCCGGGCATACCACACCGCCTCCGGGCATACAACACCGCCTCCGGGCATACTACACCGCCTCCGGGCATACCACACCGCCTCCGGGCATACAACACCGCCTCCGGGCATACTGCACCGCCTCCGGGCATACCACACCGCCTCCGGGCATACAACACCGCCTCCGGGCATACTACACCGCCTCCGGGCATACCACACCGCCTCCGGGCATACAACACCGCCTCCGGGCATACTACACCGCCTCCGGGCATACCACACCGCCTCCGGGCATACAACACCGCCTCCGGGCATACAACACCGCCTCCGGGCATACCACACCGCCTCCGGGCATACAACACCGCCTCCGGGCATACAACACCGCCTCCGGGCATACCACACCGTCTCACGTCATCATCAGCAACATCATCAGCAACATCATCAGCAACATCATCAGCAACATCACCAGCAACATCATCATCAACATCATCAGCAACATCATCAGCAACATCATCAGCAACATCATCATCAACATCATCATCAACAGCAACATCATCATCAGCAACATCATCATCAGCAACATCATCATCATCATCATCATCATCATCATCATCATCATCATCATCATCATCATCATCATCATCATCATTATCATCATCATGCCCGGAGGCGGTGTTGTACCGCCTCCGGGCACACCACACCGCCTCCGGGCATACAACACCGCCTCCGGGCATACTACACCGCCTCCGGGCATACCACACCGCCTCCGGGCATACAACACCGCCTCCGGGCATACTACACCGCCTCCGGGCATACTACACCGCCTCCGGCATACAACACCGCCTCCGGGCATACGACACCGCCTCCGGGCATACCACACCGCCTCCGGGCATACAACACCGCCTCCGGGCATACAACACCGCAAACGGGCATACCACACCGTCTCACGTCATCATCAGCAACATCATCAGCAACATCATCAGCGACATCATCAGCAACATCACCAGCAACATCATCAGCAACATCATCAGCAACATCATCAGCAACATCATCATCAACATCATCATCAACATCATCATTAACATCATCATCAACATCAACATCATCATCAACATCATCATCAACATCATCATCAACATCATCATCAACATCATCATCAACATCATCATCAACATCATCATCAACATCATCAGCAACATCATCAGCAACATCATCAGCAACATCATCAGCAACATCATCAACAACATCATCATCAGCAACATCATCATCAGCAACATCATCATCAGCAACATCATCATCATCATCATCATCATCATCATCATCATCATCATCATCATCATCATCATCATCATCATCATCATCATCATCATCATCATCATCATCATCATCATCATCATCATCATCATCATCATCATCATCATGCCCGGAGGCGGTGTTGTACCGCCTCCGGGCA
>JAXIVJ010003064.1:62500-65000 GCA_036785665.1 Chirona hameri
CATCATCAGCAACATCATCAGCAACATCACCAGCAACATCACCAGCAACATCATCAGCAACATCATCAGCAACATCATCAGCAACATCATCAGCAACATCATCAGCAACATCATCATCAACATCATCATCAACATCATCATCAACATCATCATCAACATCATCATCAACATCATCAGCAACATCATCAGCAACATCATCAGCAACATCATCAGCAACATCATCAACAACATCATCATCAGCAACATCATCATCAGCAACATCATCATCAGCAACATCATCATCATCATCATCATCATCATCATCATCATCATCATCATCATCATCATCATCATCATCATCATCATCATCATCATCATCATCATCATCATCATCATCATCATCATCATCATCATCATCATCATCATCATCATCATCATCATCATCATCATCATCATCATCATCATCATCATCATCATCATCATCATCATCATCATCATCATCATTATCATCATCATGCCCGGAGGCGGTGTTGTACCGCCTCCGGGCATACCACACCGCCTCCGGGCATACAACACCGCCTCCGGGCATACTACACCGCCTCCGGGCATACCACACCGCCTCCGGGCATACAACACCGCCTCCGGGCATACTACACCGCCTCCGGGCATACCACACCGCCTCCGGGCATACAACACCGCCTCCGGGCATACTGCACCGCCTCCGGGCATACCACACCGCCTCCGGGCATACAACACCGCCTCCGGGCATACTACACCGCCTCCGGGCATACCACACCGCCTCCGGGCATACAACACCGCCTCCGGGCATACTACACCGCCTCCGGGCATACCACACCGCCTCCGGGCATACAACACCGCCTCCGGGCATACCACACCGCCTCCGGGCATACAACACCGCCTCCGGGCATACAACACCGCCTCCGGGCATACCACACCGTCTCACGTCATCATCAGCAACATCATCAGCAACATCATCAGCAACATCATCAGCAACATCACCAGCAACATCATCATCAACATCATCAGCAACATCATCAGCAACATCATCAGCAACATCATCATCAACATCATCA
Source organism: Chirona hameri (assembly GCA_036785665.1). NCBI lineage: Eukaryota > Metazoa > Arthropoda > Thecostraca > Balanomorpha > Balanidae > Chirona > Chirona hameri. The sequence goes on from JAXIVJ010003064.1 coordinate 63,574, forward strand.
TCAACAGCAACATCATCATCAGCAACATCATCATCAGCAACATCATCATCATCATCATCATCATCATCATCATCATCATCATCATCATCATCATCATCATCATCATCATCATCATCATCATCATCATCATCATCATCATCATCATCATCATCATCATCATCATCATCATCATCATCATCATCATCATCATCATCATCATCATCATCATCATCATCATCATCATCATCATCATCATCATCATCATCATCATCATCATCATCATCATCATCATCATCATCATCATCATCATCATCATCATCATCATCATCATCATCATCATCATCATCATCATCATCATCATCATCATCATCATCATCATCATCATCATCATCATCATCATCATCATCATCATTATCATCATCATGCCCGGAGGCGGTGTTGTACCGCCTCCGGGCACACCACACCGCCTCCGGGCATACAACACCGCCTCCGGGCATACTACACCGCCTCCGGGCATACCACACCGCCTCCGGGCATACAACACCGCCTCCGGGCATACTACACCGCCTCCGGGCATACTACACCGCCTCCGGGCATACAACACCGCCTCCGGGCATACGACACCGCCTCCGGGCATACCACACCGCCTCCGGGCATACAACACCGCCTCCGGGCATACAACACCGCAAACGGGCATACCACACCGTCTCACGTCATCATCAGCAACATCATCAGCAACATCATCAGCAACATCATCAGCAACATCACCAGCAACATCATCAGCAACATCATCAGCAACATCATCAGCAACATCATCATCAACATCATCATCAACATCACCATTAACATCATCATCAACATCAACATCATCATCAACATCATCATCAACATCATCATCAACATCATCATCAACATCATCATCAACATCATCATCAACATCATCATCAACATCATCAGCAACATCATCAGCAACATCATCAGCAACATCATCAGCAACATCATCAACAACATCATCATCAGCAACATCATCATCAGCAACATCATCATCAGCAACATCATCATCATCATCATCATCATCATCATCATCATCATCATCATCATCATCATCATCATCATCATCATCATCATCATCATCATCATCATCATCATCATCATCATCATCATCATCATCATCATCATCATCATCATCATCATCATCATCATCATCATCATCATCATCATCATCATCATCATCATCATCATCATCATCATCATCATCATCATCATCATCATCATTATCATCATCATGCCCGGAGGCGGTGTTGTACCGCCTCCGGGCATACCACACCGCCTCCGGGCATACAACACCGCCTCCGGGCATACTACACCGCCTCCGGGCATACCACACCGCCTCCGGGCATACAACACCGCCTCCGGGCATACTACACCGCCTCCGGGCATACCACACC
>JAXIVJ010003064.1:80000-85000 GCA_036785665.1 Chirona hameri
TCATCAGCAACATCATCAGCGACATCATCAGCAACATCACCAGCAACATCATCAGCAACATCATCAGCAACATCATCAGCAACATCATCATCAACATCATCATCAACATCATCATTAACATCATCATCAACATCAACATCATCATCAACATCATCATCAACATCATCATCAACATCGTCATCAACATCATCATCAACATCATCATCAACATCATCATCAACATCATCAGCAACATCATCAGCAACATCATCAGCAACATCATCAGCAACATCATCAACAACATCATCATCAGCAACATCATCATCAGCAACATCATCATCAGCAACATCATCATCATCATCATCATCATCATCATCATCATCATCATCATCATCATCATCATCATCATCATCATCATCATCATCATCATCATCATCATCATCATCATCATCATCATCATCATCATCATCATCATCATCATCATCATCATCATCATCATCATCATCATCATCATCATCATCATCATCATCATCATCATCATCATCATCATCATCATCATCATCATCATCATCATCATCATTATCATCATCATGCCCGGAGGCGGTGTTGTACCGCCTCCGGGCATACCACACCGCCTCCGGGCATACAACACCGCCTCCGGGCATACTACACCGCCTCCGGGCATACCACACCGCCTCCGGGCATACAACACCGCCTCCGGGCATACTACACCGCCTCCGGGCATACCACACCGCCTCCGGGCATACAACACCGCCTCCGGGCATACTGCACCGCCTCCGGGCATACCACACCGCCTCCGGGCATACAACACCGCCTCCGGGCATACTACACCGCCTCCGGGCATACCAGACCGCCTCAGGGCATACAACACCGCCTCCGGGCATACAACACCGCCTCCGGGCATACCACACCGCCTCCGGGCATACAACACCGCCTCCGGGCATACAACACCGCCTCCGGGCATACCACACCGCCTCCGGGCATACAACACCGCCTCCGGGCATACAACACCGCCTCCGGGCATACCACACCGTCTCACGTCATCATCAGCAACATCATCAGCAACATCATCAGCAACATCACCAGCAACATCATCAGCAACATCATCAGCAACATCATCAGCAACATCATCAGCAACATCATCAGCAACATCATCATCAACATCATCATCAACATCATCATCAGCATCATCATCAACATCATCAGCAACATCATCAGCAACATCATCAGCAACATCATCATCATCATCATCATCATCATCATTATCATCATCATGCCCGGAGGCGGTGTTGTACCGCCTCCGGGCATACCACACCGCCTCCGGGCATACAACACCGCCTCCGGGCATACTACACCGCCTCCGGGCATACCACACCGCCTCCGGGCATACAACACCGCCTCCGGGCATACTACACCGCCTCCGGGCATACCACACCGCCTCCGGGCATACAACACCGCTTCCGGGCATACTGCACCGCCTCCGGGCATACCACACCGCCTCCGGGCATACAACACCGCCTCCGGGCATACTACACCGCCTCCGGGCATACCACACCGCCTCCGGGCATACAACACCGCCTCCGGGCATACTACACCGCCTCCGGGCATACCACACCGCCTCCGGGCATACAACACCGCCTCCGGGCATACTGCACCGCCTCCGGGCATACCACACCGCCTCCGGGCATACAACACCGCCTCCGGGCATACTACACCGCCTCCGGGCATACCAGACCGCCTCAGGGCATACAACACCGCCTCCGGGCATACAACACCGCCTCCGGGCATACCACACCGCCTCCGGGCATACAACACCGCCTCCGGGCATACAACACCGCCTCCGGGCATACCACACCGCCTCCGGGCATACAACACCGCCTCCGGGCATACCACACCGTCTCACGTCATCATCAGCAACATCATCAGCAACATCATCAGCAACATCACCAGCAACATCATCAGCAACATCATCAGCAACATCATCAGCAACATCATCAGCAACATCATCATCAACATCATCATCAACATCATCATCAACATCATCATCAACATCATCATCAACATCATCATCAACATCAACATCATCATGAACATCATCATCAACATCATCAGCAACATCATCATCAACATCATCATCAACATCATCATCAACATCATCATCAACATCATCATCAACATCGTCATCAACATCATCATCAACATCATCATCAACATCATCAGCAACATAATCAGCAACATCATCATCAACATCATTAGCAACATCATCAACAACATCATCATCAGCAACATCATCATCATCATCATCATCATCATCATCATCATCATCATCATCATCATCATCATCATCATCATCAGCATCATCATCATCATCATTATCATCATCATCATGCCCGGAGGCGGTGTTGTACCGCCTCCGGGCATACCACACCGCCTCCGGGCATACAACACCGCCTCCGGGCATACTACACCGCCTCCGGGCATACCACACCGCCTCCGGGCATACAACACCGCCTCCGGGCAAACTACACCGCCTCCGGGCATACAACACCGCCTCCGGGCATACAACACCGCCTCCGGGCATACTACACCGCCTCCGGGCATACCACACCGCCTCCGGGCATACAACACCGCCTCCGGGCATACTACACCGCCTCCGGGCATACCACACCGCCTCCGGGCATACAACACCGCCTCCGGGCATACAACACCGCCTCCGGGCATACCACACCGCCTCCGGGCATACAACACCGCCTCCGGGCATACAACACCGCCTCCGGGCATACCACACCGTCTCACGTCATCATCAGCAACATCATCAGCAACATCATCAGCGACATCATCAGCAACATCATCATCAACATCATCATCAACATCATCATCAACATCATCATCAACATCATCATCAACATCATCATCAACATCTTCAGCAACATCATCAGCAACATCATCAGCAACATCATCAGCAACATCATCATCAACATCATCATCAGCAACATCATCATCCGAAACATCATCATCAGCAACATCATCATCAGCAACATCATCATCAGCAACATCATCATCAACATCATCATCATCATCATCATCATCATCATCATCATCATCATCATCATCATCATCATCATCATCATCATCATCATCATCATCATCATCATCATCATCATCATCATCATTATCATCATCATCATGCCCGGAGGCGGTGTTGTACCGCCTCCGGGCATACCACACCGCCTCCGGGCATACAACACCGCCTCCGGGCATACTACACCGCCTCCGGGCATACAACACCGCCTCCGGGCATACAAGACCGCCTCCGGGCATACTGCACCGCCTCCGGGCATACCACACCGCCTCCGGGCATACAACACCGCCTCCGGGCATACTACACCGCCTCCGGGCATACCAGACCGCCTCAGGGCATACAACACCGCCTCCGGGCATACAACACCGCCTCCGGGCATACCACACCGCCTCCGGGCATACAACACCGCCTCCGGGCATACAACACCGCCTCCGGGCATACCACACCGCCTCCGGGCATACAACACCGCCTCCGGGCATACAACACCGCCTCCGGGCATACCACACCGTCTCACGTCATCATCAGCAACATCATCAGCAACATCATCAGCAACATCACCAGCAACATCACCAGCAACATCATCAGCAACATCATCAGCAACATCATCAGCAACATCATCAGCAACATCATCAGCAACATCATCATCAACATCATCATCAACATCATCATCAACATCATCATCAACATCATCATCAACATCATCAGCAACATCATCAGCAACATCATCAGCAACATCATCAGCAACATCATCAACAACATCATCATCAGCAACATCATCATCAGCAACATCATCATCAGCAACATCATCATCATCATCATCATCATCATCATCATCATCATCATCATCATCATCATCATCATCATCATCATCATCATCATCATCATCATCATCATCATCATCATCATCATCATCATCATCATCATCATCATCATCATCATCATCATCATCATCATCATCATCATCATCATCATCATCATTATCATCATCATGCCCGGAGGCGGTGTTGTACCGCCTCCGGGCATACCACACCGCCTCCGGGCATACAACACCGCCTCCGGGCATACTACACCGCCTCCGGGCATACCACACCGCCTCCGGGCATACAACACCGCCTCCGGGCATACTACACCGCCTCCGGGCATACCACACCGCCTCCGGGCATACAACACCGCCTCCGGGCATACTGCACCGCCTCCGGGCATACCACACCGCCTCCGGGCATACAACACCGCCTCCGGGCATACTACACCGCCTCCGGGCATACCACACCGCCTCCGGGCATACAACACCGCCTCCGGGCATACTACACCGCCTCCGGGCATACCACACCGCCTCCGGGCATACAACACCGCCTCCGGGCATACAACACCGCCTCCGGGCATACCACACCGCCTCCGGGCATACAACACCGCCTCCGGGCATACAACACCGCCTCCGGGCATACCACATCGTCTCACGTCATCATCAGCAACATCATCAGCAACATCATCAGCAACATCATCAGCAACATCACCAGCAACATCATCATCAACATCATCAGCAACATCATCAGCAACATCATCAGCAACATCATCATCAACATCATCATCAACAGCAACATCATCATCAGCAACATCATCATCAGCAACATCATCATCATCATCATCATCATCATCATCATCATCATCATCATCATCATCATCATCATCATCATCATTATCATCATCATGCCCGGAGGCGGTGTTGTACCGCCTCCGGGCACACCACACCGCCTCCGGGCATACAACACCGCCTCCGGGCATACTACACCGCCTCCGGGCATACCACACCGCCTCCGGGCATACAACACCGCCTCCGGGCATACTACACCGCCTCCGGGCATACTACACCGCCTCCGGGCATACAACACCGCCTCCGGGCATACGACACCGCCTCCGG
>JAXIVJ010003064.1:90000-99142 GCA_036785665.1 Chirona hameri
ATACAACACCGCCTCCGGGCATACTACACCGCCTCCGGGCATACCACACCGCCTCCGGGCATACAACACCGCCTCCGGGCATACTGCACCGCCTCCGGGCATACCACACCGCCTCCGGGCATACAACACCGCCTCCGGGCATACTACACCGCCTCCGGGCATACCACACCGCCTCCGGGCATACAACACCGCCTCCGGGCATACTACACCGCCTCCGGGCATACCACACCGCCTCCGGGCATACAACACCGCCTCCGGGCATACCACACCGCCTCCGGGCATACAACACCGCCTCCGGGCATACAACACCGCCTCCGGGCATACCACACCGTCTCACGTCATCATCAGCAACATCATCAGCAACATCATCAGCAACATCATCAGCAACATCACCAGCAACATCATCATCAACATCATCAGCAACATCATCAGCAACATCATCAGCAACATCATCATCAACATCATCATCAACAGCAACATCATCATCAGCAACATCATCATCAGCAACATCATCATCATCATCATCATCATCATCATCATCATCATCATCATCATCATCATCATCATCATCATCATCATCATCATCATCATCATCATCATCATCATCATCATCATCATCATCATCATCATCATCATCATCATCATCATCATCATCATCATCATCATCATCATCATCATCATCATCATCATCATCATCATCATCATCATCATCATCATCATCATCATCATCATCATCATCATCATCATCATCATCATCATCATCATCATCATCATCATCATCATCATCATCATCATCATCATCATCATCATCATCATCATCATCATCATCATCATCATCATCATCATCATCATCATCATCATCATCATCATCATCATCATCATTATCATCATCATGCCCGGAGGCGGTGTTGTACCGCCTCCGGGCACACCACACCGCCTCCGGGCATACAACACCGCCTCCGGGCATACTACACCGCCTCCGGGCATACCACACCGCCTCCGGGCATACAACACCGCCTCCGGGCATACTACACCGCCTCCGGGCATACTACACCGCCTCCGGGCATACAACACCGCCTCCGGGCATACGACACCGCCTCCGGGCATACCACACCGCCTCCGGGCATACAACACCGCCTCCGGGCATACAACACCGCAAACGGGCATACCACACCGTCTCACGTCATCATCAGCAACATCATCAGCAACATCATCAGCAACATCATCAGCAACATCACCAGCAACATCATCAGCAACATCATCAGCAACATCATCAGCAACATCATCATCAACATCATCATCAACATCACCATTAACATCATCATCAACATCAACATCATCATCAACATCATCATCAACATCATCATCAACATCATCATCAACATCATCATCAACATCATCATCAACATCATCATCAACATCATCAGCAACATCATCAGCAACATCATCAGCAACATCATCAGCAACATCATCAACAACATCATCATCAGCAACATCATCATCAGCAACATCATCATCAGCAACATCATCATCATCATCATCATCATCATCATCATCATCATCATCATCATCATCATCATCATCATCATCATCATCATCATCATCATCATCATCATCATCATCATCATCATCATCATCATCATCATCATCATCATCATCATCATCATCATCATCATCATCATCATCATCATCATCATCATCATCATCATCATCATCATCATCATCATCATCATCATCATCATTATCATCATCATGCCCGGAGGCGGTGTTGTACCGCCTCCGGGCATACCACACCGCCTCCGGGCATACAACACCGCCTCCGGGCATACTACACCGCCTCCGGGCATACCACACCGCCTCCGGGCATACAACACCGCCTCCGGGCATACTACACCGCCTCCGGGCATACCACACCGCCTCCGGGCATACAACACCGCCTCCGGGCATACTGCACCGCCTCCGGGCATACCACACCGCCTCCGGGCATACAACACCGCCTCCGGGCATACTACACCGCCTCCGGGCATACCAGACCGCCTCAGGGCATACAACACCGCCTCCGGGCATACAACACCGCCTCCGGGCATACCACACCGCCTCCGGGCATACAACACCGCCTCCGGGCATACAACACCGCCTCCGGGCATACCACACCGCCTCCGGGCATACAACACCGCCTCCGGGCATACAACACCGCCTCCGGGCATACCACACCGTCTCACGTCATCATCAGCAACATCATCAGCAACATCATCAGCAACATCACCAGCAACATCATCAGCAACATCATCAGCAACATCATCAGCAACATCATCAGCAACATCATCAGCAACATCATCATCAACATCATCATCAACATCATCATCAGCATCATCATCAACATCATCAGCAACATCATCAGCAACATCATCAGCAACATCATCATCATCATCATCATCATCATCATTATCATCATCATGCCCGGAGGCGGTGTTGTACCGCCTCCGGGCATACCACACCGCCTCCGGGCATACAACACCGCCTCCGGGCATACTACACCGCCTCCGGGCATACCACACCGCCTCCGGGCATACAACACCGCCTCCGGGCATACTACACCGCCTCCGGGCATACCACACCGCCTCCGGGCATACAACACCGCTTCCGGGCATACTGCACCGCCTCCGGGCATACCACACCGCCTCCGGGCATACAACACCGCCTCCGGGCATACTACACCGCCTCCGGGCATACCACACCGCCTCCGGGCATACAACACCGCCTCCGGGCATACTACACCGCCTCCGGGCATACCACACCGCCTCCGGGCATACAACACCGCCTCCGGGCATACAACACCGCCTCCGGGCATACCACACCGTCTCACGTCATCATCAGCAACATCATCAGCAACATCATCAGCGACATCATCAGCAACATCATCATCAACATCATCATCAACATCATCATCAACATCATCATCAACATCATCATCAACATCATCATCAACATCTTCAGCAACATCATCAGCAACATCATCAGCAACATCATCAGCAACATCATCATCAACATCATCATCAGCAACATCATCATCCGAAACATCATCATCAGCAACATCATCATCAGCAACATCATCATCAGCAACATCATCATCATCATCATCATCATCATCATCATCATCATCATCATCATCATCATCATCATCATCATCATCATCATCATCATCATCATCATCATCATCATCATCATCATCATCATCATCATTATCATCATCATCATGCCCGGAGGCGGTGTTGTACCGCCTCCGGGCATACCACACCGCCTCCGGGCATACAACACCGCCTCCGGGCATACTACACCGCCTCCGGGCATACAACACCGCCTCCGGGCATACAAGACCGCCTCCGGGCATACTGCACCGCCTCCGGGCATACCACACCGCCTCCGGGCATACAACACCGCCTCCGGGCATACTACACCGCCTCCGGGCATACCAGACCGCCTCAGGGCATACAACACCGCCTCCGGGCATACAACACCGCCTCCGGGCATACCACACCGCCTCCGGGCATACAACACCGCCTCCGGGCATACAACACCGCCTCCGGGCATACCACACCGCCTCCGGGCATACAACAACGCCTCCGGGCATACAACACCGCCTCCGGGCATACCACACCGTCTCACGTCATCATCAGCAACATCATCAGCAACATCATCAGCAACATCACCAGCAACATCACCAGCAACATCATCAGCAACATCATCAGCAACATCATCAGCAACATCATCAGCAACATCATCAGCAACATCATCATCAACATCATCATCAACATCATCATCAACATCATCATCAACATCATCATCAACATCATCAGCAACATCATCAGCAACATCATCAGCAACATCATCAGCAACATCATCAACAACATCATCATCAGCAACATCATCATCAGCAACATCATCATCAGCAACATCATCATCATCATCATCATCATCATCATCATCATCATCATCATCATCATCATCATCATCATCATCATCATCATCATCATCATCATCATCATCATCATCATCATCATCATCATCATCATCATCAGCATCATCATCATCATCATCATCATCATCATCATCATCATCATCATCATCATCATCATCATCATCATCATCATCATCATCATTATCATCATCATGCCCGGAGGCGGTGTTGTACCGCCTCCGGGCATACCACACCGCCTCCGGGCATACAACACCGCCTCCGGGCATACTACACCGCCTCCGGGCATACCACACCGCCTCCGGGCATACAACACCGCCTCCGGGCATACTACACCGCCTCCGGGCATACCACACCGCCTCCGGGCATACAACACCGCCTCCGGGCATACTGCACCGCCTCCGGGCATACCACACGCCTCCGGGCATACAACACCGCCTCCGGGCATACTACACCGCCTCCGGGCATACCACACCGCCTCCGGGCATACAACACCGCCTCCGGGCATACTACACCGCCTCCGGGCACACCACACACCGCCTCCGGGCATACAACACCGCCTCCCGGGCATACCACGAAACCGCCTCCGGCATACAACACCGCCTCCGGCATACAACACCGCCTCCGGGCATACCACACCGTCTCACGTCATCATCAGCAACATCATCAGCAACATCATCAGCAACATCATCAGCAACATCACCAGCAACATCATCATCAACATCATCAGCAACATCATCAGCAACCATCATCAGCACACATCATCATCAACATCATCATCAACAGCAACATCATCATCAGCAACATCATCATCAGCAACATCATCATCATCATCATCATCATCATCATCATCATCATCATCATCATCATCATCATCATCATCATCATCATCATCATCATCATCATCATCATCATCATCATCATCATCATCATCATCTCATCATCATCATCATCATCATCATCATCATCATCATCATCATCATCATCATCATCCATCATCATCATCATCATCATCATCATCATCATCATCATCATATCATCATCATCATCATCATCATCATCATACTCATCATCATCATCATCATCATCATCATCATCATCATCATCATCATCATCATCATCATCATCATCATCATCATCATCATCATCATCATTTCATCATCATGCCCGGAGGCGGTGTTGTACCGCCTCCGGGCACACCACACCGCCTCCGGGCATACAACACCGCCTCCTGGCATACTACACCGCCTCCGGGCATACCACACCGCCTCCGGGCATACAACACCGCCTCCGGCATACTACACCGCCTCCGGGCATACTACAACCCGCCTCCGGGCATACAACACCGCCTCCGGGCATACGACACCGCCTCCGGGCATACCACACCGCCTCCGGACATACAACACCGCCTCCGGGCATACAACACCGCAAACGGGCATACACACCGTCTCACGTCATCATCAGCAACATCATCAGCAACATCATCAGCAACATCATCAGCAACATCACCAGCAACATCATCAGCAACATCATCAGCAACATCATCAGCAACATCATCATCAACATCATCATCAACATCATCATTAACATCATCATCAACATCAACATCATCATCAACATCATCATCAACATCATCATCAACATCATCATCAACATCATCATCAACATCATCATCAACATCATCAATCAACATCATCAGCAACATCATCAGCAACATCATCAGCAAACATCATCAGCAACATCATCAACAACATCATCATCAGCAACATCATCATCAGCAACATCATCATCAGCAACATCATCATCATCATCATCATCATCATCATCATCATCATCATCATCATCATCATCATCATCATCATCATCATCATCATCATCATCATCATCATCATCATCATCATCATCATCATCATCATCATCATCATCATCATCATCATTCATCATCATCATCATCATCATCATCATCATCTTCATCATCATCATCATCATCATCATCTCATCATCATCATTATCATCATCATGCCCGGAGGCGGTGTTGTACCGCCTCCGGGCATACCACACCGCCTCCGGGCATACAACACCGCCTCCGGGCATACTACACCGCCTCCGGGCATACCAGACCGCCTCAGGGCATACAACACCGCCTCCGGCATACAACACCGCCTCCGGCATACCACACCGCCTCCGGGCATACAACACCGCCTCCGGGCATACAACACACCGCCTCCGGGCATACCACAACCGCCTCCGGGCATACAACACCGCCTCCGGCATACAACACCGCCTCCGGGCATACCACACGTCTCACGTCATCATCAGCAACATCATCAGCAACATCATCAGCAACATCACCAGCAACATCATCAGCAACATCATCAGCAACATCATCAGCAACATCATCAGCAACATCATCAGCAACATCATCATCAACATCATCATCAACATCATCATCAGCATCATCATCAACATCATCAGCAACATCATCAGCAACATCATCAGCAACATCATCATCATCATCATCATCATCATCATTATCATCATCATGCCCGGAGGCGGTGTTGTACCGCCTCCGGGCATACACACCGACTCCGGGCATACAACACCGCCTCCGGGCATACTACACCGCCTCCGGGCATACCACCCCACCGGCCCGGCTACCACCTGCCTCCGGGCATACAACACCGCCTCCGGGCATAACTACACCGCCTCCGGGCATACCACACCGCCTCCGGGCATATAACACCGCTTCCGGCATACTGCAACCGCCTCCGGGCATACCACACCGCCTCCGGGCATACAACACCGCCTCCGGCATACTACACCGCCTCCGGGCATACCACATACCGCCTCCCGGGCAAACAACAACCGCCTCCGGGCATACTACCACGAAACACCGCCTCCGGCATACCAACACCGCCTCCGGCATACAACACCGCCTCCGGGCATACAACACCGCCTCCGGGCATACCACACCGTCTCACGTCATCATCAGCAACATCATCAGCAACATCATCAGCGACATCATCAGCAACATCATCATCAACATCATCATCAACATCATCATCAACATCATCATCAACATCATCATCAACATCATCATCAACATCTCAGCAAACATCATCAGCAACATCATCAGCAACATCATCAGCAACATCATCATCACATCATCATCAGCAACATCATCATCCGAAACATCATCATCAGCAAACATCATCATCAGCAACATCATCATCAGCAACATCATCACATCATCATCATCATCATCATCATCATCATCATCATCATCATCATCATCATCATCATCATCATCATCATCATCATCATCATCATCATCATCATCATCATCATCATCATCATTATCATCATCATCATGCCCGGAGGCGGTGTTGTACCGCCTCCGGGCATACCACACCGCTCCGGGCATACAACACCGCCTCCGGGCATACTACACCGCCTCCGGGCATACAACACCGCCTCCGGGCATACAAGACCGCCTCCGGGCATACTGCACCGCCTCCGGGCATACCACACCGCCTCCGGGCATACAACACCGCCTCCGGGCATACTACAACCGCCTCGGGCATACCAGACCGCCTCAGGGCATACAACACCGCCTCCGGGCATACAACACCGCCTCCGGGCATACCACACGCCTCCGGGCATACAACACCGCCTCCGGGCATACAACACCGCCTCCGGGCATACCACACCGCCTCCGGGCATACAACAAACGCCTCCGGGCATACAACACCGCCTCCGGCATACCACACCGTCTCACGTCATCATCAGCAACATCATCAGCAACATCATCAGCAACATCACCAGCAACATCACCAGCAACATCATCAGCAACATCATCAGCAACATCATCAGCAACATCATCAGCAACATCATCAGCAACATCAATCATCAACATCATCATCAACATCATCATCAACATCATCATCAACATCATCATCAACATCATCAGCAACATCATCAGCAACATCATCAGCAACATCATCAGCAACATCATCACAAACATCATCATCAGCAACATCATCATCAGCAACATCATCATCAGCAACATCATCATCATCATCATCATCATCATCATCATCATCATCATCATCATCATCATCATCATCATCATCATCATCATCATCATCATCATCATCATCATCATCATCATCATCATCATCATCATCATCATCATCAGCATCATCATCATCATCATCATCTCATCATCATCATCATCATCATCATCATCATCATCATCATCATCATCATCATCATCATTATCATCATCATGCCCGGAGGCGGTGTTGTACCGCCTCCGGGCATACCACACCGCCTCCGGGCATACAACACCGCCTCCGGGCATACTACACCGCCCTCCGGGCATACCACACCGCCTCCGGGCATACAACACCGCCTCGGGCATACTACACCGCCTCCGGGCATACCCACACCGCCTCCGGGCATACAACACCGCCTCCGGGCATACTGCACCCCGCCTCCGGGCATACCACACCGCCTCCGGGCATACAACACCGCCTCCGGGCATACTACACCGCCTCCGGGCATACCACACCGCCTCCGGGCATACAACACCGCCTCCGGGCATACTACACCGCCTCCGGGCATACCACACCGCCTCCGGGCATACAACACCGCCTCCGGGCATACCACCGCCTCCGGGCATACAACACGCCTCCGGGCATACAACACCGCCTCCGGGCATACCACCCGTCTCACGTCATCATCAGCAACATCATCAGCAACATCATCAGCAACATCATCAGCAACATCACCAGCAACATCATCATCAACATCATCAGCAACATCATCAGCAACATCATCAGCAACATCATCATCAACAACATCATCAGCAACATCATCATCAGCAACATCATCATCAGCATCATCATCATCATCATCATCATCATCATCATCATCATCATCATCATCATCATCATCATCATCATCATCACATCATCATCATCATCATCATCATCATCATCATCATCATCATCTCATCATCATCATCATCATCATCATCATCATCATCATCATCATCATCATCATCATCATCATCATCATCATCATCATCATCATCATCATCATCATCATCATCATCATCATCATCATCACATCATCATCATCATCATCATCATCATCATCATC
>JAXIVJ010003065.1:0-55000 GCA_036785665.1 Chirona hameri
AACAAGCCATGCCTAATGATTATAAATAAATGCCTACAGGACAATGAATGCTGACAAAACTGACAAAACTTAAATAATTTCATTGTAAATACATTCCACTAACTAAACAGAAGATGGAACTAGTACTTACAGCGAGACGCAGACCTAAGGCTGTATAAACCCAGGTTATATTGAAGGGGGTATGCTCAAATTCAGTATATATGATCTCAATAATTAGCCTATTCTGAGGATGTTCTTTGAAATTGTGTCTATCATTTCAATCTTAATTTACATTGTTCGAATTGATTTAGCTATTTTCATCCTTATTTTCCAAATATCATTGAAAATATAATAGTCCTAGTTCCGAACCCTGAGTATAGTATAATAACCTTAGATGTAAACTAAATATGGTGACATTCTAGTAGGCTACAAACATTGCGCACTTGTTCTTAATTTGATTTGTTTGTTTTGACTCGTAGTTCCCCGACCATTTTTTTTTTATAAGATGATGTTCGTACTGAAGAAAGCTTCCGATTCTTCCGACTGCGTTTGATTTAAATTTGTGCATATTTATAGACAAGACAGAGGTACGCTTGAGAGTTCAACGTTGGTCACGAAGATGGCTGGTTGTGCTGTGCCAGGTGCAACAACGGTACAGCTGCTCGAAAGGTGCAAACCCGACCCGGAAGGTGTATTATTTTTCGTTTCCGAAGGATAGATTTGGCTTCGAGGTGGTGGCAGGAAAAAAAGTCAAGGAAATAGTTCACCTTCAACATGGGATTTTGAACTGAAATAGCAGTTTTGTAGCCCGTGTTGAGAAATCCTTATCTGCAACTTTTCTTGGCTGAAAAGACTCTCCAGCCGAAGATATTTGACTTTTTGGCGAAGGAATGCGGCGCAAAAATGATATACCGTACCGTCTGAGAGTGCCAGCACTACCAGGGCGCATGCGCAGACCAATAACGCAGATATTTGACTTTTTGGCGAAGGAATGCGGCGCAAAAATGATATACCGTACCGTCTGAGAGTGCCAGCACTACCAGGGCGCATGCGCAGACCAATAACGCACACCATAACATTAATAATTTACGACATTCTGTCCTGAATTGGGGCAATGTAGGGCCATTTTTGAAAAGACAAAAAGAAACTATTACAAAATATAATAAAATCGTGTTCTGAAAAAATGTTCCGAAGGTGAACAATTTCCTTTAAAGGAAATAGTTCACCTTCAACATTAGTTTTAAACTGAGATAGCAGTTGTGTAGCCCGTGTTGGGAAACCCTATCTGCAAGTTTTCTGGACTGAAAAGACTCTCCAGCCGAATATATTTGAGTTTTTGGCGAAGGAATGCGGTGCTGGCGAAAGCATATTGTACTGGTTTTAGCCCGGGCAGAGGCTATACCATCAGCCAATCTGCTTGCAGCTGGTGCTAGAAGCGAATCGCCGACCGCCGGTTGGCACATCTCCAATGCGAGTTTATCTTTACGCGACTACTTTCGAATCTGATTGGCTGAACCATTGTTTACATTCGCGTGACGTCAGGACTCTGACTCAGAGAGTATGCATATAGTTTTGATAAACAATAAAAATGTAAGGCCTTCTGTCCTGAATCGGCGCGATATAAGGCCATTTTTGACAATATAAAAAGAAATTGTATTAAACAATATAATCAAATCGTGTTGGGTAAAAATTTCCGAGGTGAACTATTTCCTTTAAAAGAGAAGATTCGGAACTTGATGACCATGTTGATCCCCGTGTATGCTCCATTCATTTTAAAGGAAATAGTTCACTTTTGATTTTTTTTTTAACAAACACGATTTGATTATATTTTTTAATACAATGTATTTTTATATTGTCAAAAATGGCCTTATATCGCGCCGATTCAGGACATAAGGTCGTAAATTTGTATTGTTTATCAAAACTATATGCATACTCTCTGAGTCAGAGTCCTGACGTCACGCGAATGTATAAAATGGTTCAGCCAATCAGATTCGAAAGTAGTCGCGTAAGGATAGACTCGCATTTGAGATGTGCCAATCGGCGGCCGGCGTTCGCTTGCTAGCACCAGCTGCAAGCTGATTGGCTGATGGTATAGCCTCTGCCCGGGATAAAACCAGTACAACATTCTTTCGCCAGCACCGCATTCCTTCGCCAAAAAATCAAATATATTCGGCTGGAAAGTCTTTTCAGTCAAGAAAACTTGCAGATAGGGGTTTCCCAACACGGGCTACAAAACTGCTATCTCAGTTTAAAACTAATGTTGAAGGTGAACTATTTCCTTTAAAGCCTCTGACTTCTACGAAATTCCACCAACTTCACACAAGAGGAGGAACCTCCACCCAGACACCATACCATCGATCATCCTAACCGCTACCTCAACCTCAACCTCCTCCATCCGGCCTACACACAGACAAATATTTAGAACCCACAGGGTTCTAGAGCTCGTGCCAAAAATGAGAACCCCATGAGTACTACACATACCATTCATAACGTACTTATTCCGATTTTAGGGTACTTCGTTCACACCCGTGGTCCTAACCTCAGTACTTGGTCAAGTACCTTAATGGTCACCACTACCTATACTTCGCCCAGTATCTAAGCCCACTTAGAAGCCTATGGGTACTAGCAATTGCAGTACCCTATAGGTGCGCGTGCCAAAAATGAGAACCCCTGGAGTATTTGTATCGGAGTACATCGCTGAGTACTTCAAGTAGTACCTGAAACAATTCAACAGAAGTACTTTTCGCAGTATGAAACGGGAACTATATATGAGGATGGCACTGCAAAGTGGGGAAAAATATTCAGAAACACGTAACGCGTAAAAACATGCCAAACATTCACGGTAGGCAATGACATTGAAAGTTGCGACACTTGAGGTCCGAGTTAGCTGTAATAGAGATGTTGCGAAATTGCACACTGTAGTAAAGTGTTCATATTTCCCTGAAATGTGGCGAATTAAACTCGTAGGCAACTCCTAGGTACTCATTTGAGTTTGTCATACTTCAATTATCGAAGATGTCTGTTTATTAATGAACACCCTGAAAACGCCAGCACAATGTGAATATACAGAGGATACGCACAACAAACCGGCATCAGTCCCACAGTGCCTATAACACGGCACAGTACATGCCAGCAACGGTAAAAAACAAAACAAGACGTGTCTTCCAAATGTTCAACGGTTCAAACAGCCGTTCCTGAAAGCACAACGGTTCAAACAGCCGTTCCTGAAAGCACAACGGTTCAAACAGCCGTTCCTGAAAGCACATCACTGCACCCGTTCAGCTCACTCCCGCAGGCTTTGTATTAAATGGTGAGCATCTTTCACCGAAAACAAATGTGGCTTCAAGTGGTTGAACGGTTCAACGGAACGGTTCGACGGTTCAAACAGCCGTAGGTACTTGAAAGCATCACTGCACCCGTTCAGCTCACTCCCGCTTTGTATTAAACGGTGAGCATCTTTCACCGAAGAAAAAAATGTGGCTTCCACTGGTTGAACGGTTCAACGGAACGGTTCGACGGTTCAAACAGCCGTACTTGAAAAGCATCACTGCACCCGTTCAGCTCACTCCCGCAGGCTTTGTATAAAGGTGAGGACCTTCCGCGGCACTTTCGTGCCGTCATCGATGTGCAGGACGTACCTTTCAATATATATCAGGTACGCACGGTGCTGTTTAGGGTACTTCACATGGAAAATCATGTGGCACAGAGTCAGGGCCACGACGGCCTCTTCCTCGCGGTTGAATGTGGCCACCTGCTGTCCCTCTATGATGAGGACGTGTGGGCTGCAGCCCACGAGTTGCGGGTGAGGACTGGCTCTGGCTGGCGGCTCTTCTGGTATGAGGTCCTCCGCCCCAAGCAGGCGACGAACCTGCAGTGGTGTGACTTCTGAAAGGGAAAGAAGTAAACTGTTACTAAAAGTATATCTTCAGGACACTAAAAGGAGATAATAAACACTCAACTCAATTATAAATGGTCGCATGGATAACGATTCCCTTCAAACCATTCTTACGAGGTATAGGAAGCTTTTGATCATCACAATTATTTTATCAGCATGGTTGAATAGATTGACTATTACAATTCAGATTTCAAACCTGAACACGATGACATCATACATCGTAGTGTGCACCGACTCCCTTTCGGCCCTATTGTCCTTGCACCTATATGCACCGATGCGTTATGCGATATATGAAAATGTGTCAATGCGATTGCGGCGGTGCTGGTATAGCTACGGTATGTGATTTACGATACGGACCTGTCCTCCCAAGCCCTTATGGCGCGGGCCCGGCCGCCACTCTGTGGCAGGGTAAGGTCATCGGGCTATAGTGGGCAAGGGTCGGCCCGGCGGCGATGTGTGAGACCACCAGATCGAGGGAGGTGGGAGGCGCGGCCCTGGCTGAGGGACGTGGCCGTTGAGGCCCGTCTCCACCATACCCTCTACCATGGATCGACTCCTCCACTGTCCACTTCCACCTGGACCTGGGCCGCCAAGCCCGGCGGAACGCCCCGGAGACGGCCCAACGAGCGGTAGCCGAGACGCACCTACGGGAGCTCCCGGCGGACGCTGTATGGATTTAGATGGACGGGTCGGCCGAAACGGGCGTCTCTAACGGCAACGGTGGCGCACTCGTCATCCCCCGACTGGAGAGACGCGGGAGATCCGGGTCTCGACGGGCAGTCTGTGCTCAAGCACGCGCGTGGAGCTCACATCGCTGCTCGCGGCGCTAGAGGCGGCCCCTGAGCTGTTGTTTGATAATTGGGGGTTTTGGTCGCGCCGAATGCTAAGGTCAATTTGCGCCTACGGCCCCTGAGCTGCCGCACTGCGAGTACCTGCCGGTGGTCACCGGTCTGGATCTCAAGGCGGCGCTGCTGCTGTCTGGAGACGCGGCAGCTCAGACTCGACGCTGGACGTCCGGTTGTGGGCCCAGCTCCGTCGGCTGGAGTCCTCCGGCTGCACCTCCAGTGGGCACCGGCGCACTGCAGCCTGCCAGAGGACGAGAGCGGACGCCCTGGCCAAGGAGGTTGCCGAGCTCCCTCAGCTGTCAGCGCCGGTCGACGTAAGCACCCTCACCCGTGTCGTCGCGCAGACTACCAGGAGCTGGTAGGCTGGCACCAGTGACAATCAGTGCCGCCACCAGAGAGGAGGCTGTGGACGCGCACCAGCTTCGAGCGGGACACTGGGGGCGCCCGGAGCAATACCTTCACCGCATTGGACCCCGACCCAACTGAACAGTGTCAATAATGCAGCGGCACCGACTGCCCAGCGACATCCGACATCCTTGCACTGACAGCCGTACACTGAGCGTCCTTGCACTGACAGCCGTACAGTGAGCGTCCTTGCGTTGACAGCCGTACACTGAGCATCCTTGCGTTGACAGCCGTACACTGAGCGTCCTTGCGTTGACAGCCGTACACTGAGCGTCCTTGCGTTGACTGCCGTACACTGAGCGTCCTTGCACTGACAGCCGTACACTGAACGTCCTTGCACTGACAGCCGTACACTGAGCGTCCTTGCGTTGACTGCCGTACACTGATCGTCCTTGCACTGACAGCCGTACACTGAACGTCCTTGCGTTGACAGCCGTACAGTGAGCGTCCTTGCGTTTACAGCCGTACACTGAACGTCCTTGCACTGACAGCCGTACACTGAACGTCCTTGCACTGACAGCCGTACACTGAACGTCCTTGCGTTGACAGCCGTACAGTGAGCGTCCTTGCGTTGACAGCCGTACACTGAGCGTCCTTGCACTGACAGCCGTACAGTGAGCGTCCTTGCGTTGACAGCCGTACACTGAGCGTCCTTGCACCGACAGCCGTACACTGAGCATCCTTGCACTGACAGCCGTACACTGAGCGTCCTTGCACTGACAGCCGTACAGTGAGCGTCCTTGCGTTGACAGCCGTACACTGAGCGTCCTTGCGTTGACAGCCGTACAGTGAGCGTCCTTGCGCTGAAAACCTAATCATCCTTGCACTGACAGCCGTACAGGGAGTGTCCTTGCGCTAACAGCCGTACACTGAACGTCCTTGCGCTGACAGCTATGCGCGCGCCCTTACGCTCGTGTGCTACAAACTGAGCGCCCTGCGCTGACGAGTTACACACCGCGCGCCCTTACGCTCACGAGTTATACACTGAGCATCCTGTGCTGAGCTACACATCGCACGCACTTACCCTCATGAGCTACAAACTGAGCGTCCTGTGCGGACGAGCTACACATCGCGCGTCCTTACGCTCACGAGCTACAAACTGACCGCCCTGTGCTGACAGCCGTGCACTGAGGGCCCGCCCTCACGCTGGTAGCCGCACACTAAACGTACGGCTATCATTGACCCCGTTTACATGAGCAACGAAAAACGACGATTAGAACGGATTTGTAAGCCCGTTTACATGAGTCAAAACCTTTGTTTGTTTCGCTTATCGTATTTATCCGTTCTAATCGCCGTTTTTCGTTGCTCACGTAAACGGGGTCACTGATACCGGCAGCTACATTACGAAGTAAGGCAGTACAACATACTTGCCCTTCAGAAGTGACAAAGGATGATAGTCCGCCAGGTCTTCAACATTGACCAAAACTTGTTCACCTGCTGGTTGCACCCGGTAAGCGTTCAAGTGCGAATCAAAGTCGCTTGTTAGGGTGCTTACGCACAGAACTACTGTATCATTTGCCTTCTGGATCACCCAGTCGATTTTGCCAAACGTCATCGTTGTGTTCTCCCCAGTCAGGATAACAACATCATCTTTAGCATACGTTGTTCCTTTCACGGACACGGACAGCGCGAAAACGTCGTCACTTGCAACCGCTGTTCTCACGTGACCAGCCAAAGACAGGTAGTCACAAGGCATTGCTTTGACATCGTCCACTCTAACAGGGTTCATAAAGTTGGTGGAGGACATTGCTAGCGCCAACGCTCGTTGATGTCTCCATGCCAGCGTTTTGCACACGTTCATACGGTTCTTTGAACTGTGTGCGATTTCCTTCAGAGAGCTGTGTTTGGATTAAAAACGAAGAGTCCAAAGAAATCGCAGAGGACCATGTCGCCCTATCTGTGTTCCGTAATGAACCATAAAGTGAAACTTGGGCTTCAGACGATAGTTTGGGAACTCCTCTTTCAACTCATTCAACCAATCTGCTAGGCGTTGTTCCAAGTAAAGAATGTCTCCTTCCTGAAACCTCGAAGCAAACACAATTTCCACTATCTGACACATATCCAATAGCACTCTCCACACACTATTGCTCTCTGGAACCAAATCTCCAATAAGTAGAGGAAATGTCCTTAGTGACAAAGGATGAACCCAGGCCTCCTTAGCCGTCTGCCTTATCTGAACTGAAGATTTGCTCTTTCCAGGTCTGATAGGCTGTGGTCTATTGCACTCGTGAAAATCGAATGTCTTTATCCGGTTGTTTACTTGGCCCAGCGTTAAGTACTGTAATTGGATAAACTTGGATAGCACAAGAGACAATGTGTACGGTATTACGCCCTCTAGAATGTCGTGTGCTACGTCAGGCGGCAGTTTTTCCACCGGGAATCCCGAGTCAATATCACACAGAACTGATCTGGCTTTGACACCAAAATGTACCGCTGAATGTGATGAGGATTCTGTGGTAGCCTCGGAAACATGGAGAGCATGGGAAGAACGGCTTCGCAATTGGACCTGAGTCTCGCAAAACTGATGCTGCTGCTCTACAGTGTCCGCCAAGCAAAATCGACAACAGAAGCCAGAACTAAATGTTTCCTGGAATCCGCCTATGGCATGAAGAGCAAGGTTGTCACCCAACAAGCAACAAACAGTCCCCCTAAGCTGTGACTGTGTATGATCCACATGCACAACTACCCCTGTCTCACTAAGAACTTCTAAATCGGTGACCAGGTTCTTCAAAATCAAATTCTAACCAAGGGATTTCAAGTGACTTGTTTTACAAAGAGCAACAAGGAAGATTGAGCTGAGTTTTGACCTTAGCTGTGGTGGTACATTCAAAATACTAAAATAGAATGCGGTAAGTTTGTTTTTTGAAACCTTGTTACCGAGGGGATCTACAGTACCGAAGTCATCAACATACAAAGCCAGCCGAATTTTGCCAGAACAGTTTCGACCATGATAGTCACCATCCAATAGATCGGAACACTCTTTTGCGTTAGGGTCATTCCAAACAAATTTCAAAATATGTTCGTTGGTCAGCAAATATTTTAGCTGCGTGAGGATTGGAATGTACTGATACGCACACTGTATCCCTTTTGAGGTACAACCAACGGGAACTGTCTGAGGACTGACAAACACTAGCTCTTCGTGGATGTATTTGTCGACTTTGTGTTGAGTTCTAAATTCCTTGACTGCAGCTAAGGTGTTGGAACTGGCAATAACCGATGCAGGATTATTAATGTCAGAACTCAATGGACTCGCATTTAAGCACTCCTGAACAGCCAATCTTGCAATAGTATAAGTAGTGTCAGCAACATAGCTACACAAAGATGAGGGAACATTGTGGACATAGTGCAGGGTACCTAAAAACTTTGCAACCTCATATCTCTGATTGGATGAATCATTAGGCGAATGGAATCGAGCATCCGTTCCAACCCCACCGGAGCAGCTTGGCTGATGTACACTCAGTTCAGATCTGTCTTCTTCATCTTCTTGTTGTGTGAGTTTCTTCTTGGCTGTCAGCAAATGAGTTCTATTCAGGTGTTTCTTCCAATAATAGCCGCTCGCACATTTAGCGTCACATTTTGGACACTTAAACTTCGCCCGTGTATCGTTTTTGGCAGTGCCTGTTCAAATGCTTTGCAAAATCTTCTAGACTATTATCCCTATACTTGCATTTCGGATGGTCACGTATAAACCAATGCGTATTCTGAAAAATAGCATACCTACCTGTAAACAAGCAAAATAAATGGAGACCAGGAAGGCATTTCATAAAATGTCTTCACCAGCGTAGGAATCTATACTTTTCGGGTAGAAGCTCCAATCCCAACTTTTTAAAGTCCAACCCCAAGTTAAAAAACAAGATTGCATTAATGAGCACCAGATGCAGCGCTGTAGAACAATAAAGAAGGTATGCTCCTAATTATTGACAAAATATGTTATAGAAGAAGTGAGCTACAGTTTTCAAATTCAGGTTGGCCAATCTTCAAAGAAGTTTCAACACATGATCAGAACTCCTAGCCCCTAGCCAGGGTAACAACATAACAATTAGATATCCCATCGGTTGAACTATAATCAAGCCACAGTGTGTCCATAAAGTAGTGGTGGGGTTTTAAAGACACTTATTGGTGGAAAAGAGCCACCACACATTTTAATTATATAGGTACTGGTTGAGTCCCTATACAACCCTATACAGAAACTTTTGTATGCATTCTTTTGTTTCTATATTATTTTCAGTTAATACTTCTTAACCTCACCCAATATGAGAAACCCTGTCCTAACATCACCTAGCAAACCCCAATCTAAACCAATGATGGGTTCAGTTAGGTAGTTATGTTGTCAGTTTGTAGCTCGCCAACCACACAGTTCCTGTGGGCCAGCCCCATACTGCTAGTTCTAAAACTTTGTGAACCTGGGAGTGCTGGAGAGGGTTCCGAGTGATTCTGCCAGAACTGTAGTAGTTTATCTATAATACCTCATTAGATGCAGTTCTCCACCTTTAAAGTTTTTTTTAATAGAACACAGCCATTGTTCAACCCTGGTGAATTGCTCTCCAAAGCTATCCTATGCTTTTCGGAAGATCCTTTACATATTCATGTTTTTTCCCATCCTGAAAATCCACCTTCAAAAATACCATATCAAATCATAAGGATCAACATATATGAATATGTAAAGGACTACTTTTCAACGCTACCAACACTTTTCATGCTATTAGTGGCTGTGTTCTCGTACATCTATCCACAATACACATGTTTATGGCCCCAGGCTATAGAGGTGCTAAGTTTATGGAAGCATATATTATGCTCTGTCAAAAGATATTTCAATGCTAAATATTATTCAAATATAGACAGAATGAAATAAATATGAACATTGAACTTTCTGAAGAAAAACAGTTTAAAATGTCTTCACTACCATAAACCCAAATGAACACAAGACTGGTATCTCTACTACCAATGGGGACAGGAACCCTTGGGAGTAGAGATGCCAGTCTGGTGTAAAAAGTTTGCTTGAGTGTGCAGTAGCAGGAGTTTTTTTTTGCTGGGAAACTTCATGGTCTTACTTATTTTAGTCTTAATATGTAATCAAATAATATTTGGCAATACAAATATATTTGGATAGAGCATATTAGTTTCAATAAAATTAGCACCTATGCCCGAGGGCTACAAACATGTGTATTGTATATGGATAGACAAAAACATGGCTAGTGTCAACATGGAGCTGCCATATATCCTACTGATGTTACAATGAATAGGAGCTGTGTTCTTTCCCATCCATCCACAATGCACATGTTTAGACTCTCAGGCTATAAAGATGCTACTTTCAGGGGCGGATCCAGGGAAACTTTTCGGGAGGGGCACATCATACTTCAAGGGGCCCCGAGCTGAAAAGGGCCCTGGGCGTTTTTGCGAGTCTGAAAGGGCCTCCAGTCGGTCTGAGTGTATTTTCAGGTAGGAGAAAGCCCTTGACAAGCCTAAGAGGGCCATCGTCAGGCCTGAGAGTGCCCTATGCAGGGGCGTCGCCGACAATTTTTAAGTGGGGGGTCGGCTGAAATGAGAAAAAAAAATCAACCACATTTGTTCTGCGTGTATTTAAACCTTTGCAACATTTGTAATGTCAGTGGATTTTCATGTTACAGTAGGTACTTGTTATTTAGCGCCGCCAAGCGCAGAAAAATGCTTACAGGTTGGCCTGATAAAACCCAGAATTACAGGCGATGGACCTTGTAGAGGATAAGAAGCTAACATTGTATTAATTCAATTAAGCGTTACGACGAACCGGAGACGATGACTATGGCTTCGTTATGATGATGGCCACCGACAAGGGCGCCGCCACCTTCCGAAAGTTGGGGGGGACGGAGGCATTCTGAAGTCGACTCTTGCCATGCAACGTCCATAGGCGTAATGTTAAAATCAGAAAATGTTTGGGGGGACATGTCCCCCCGTCCCCCCTGTGGCGGAGCCCCTGGCCACCGATGTGACGCCGCGAAGCGGCGTGAAAAATTGAATTTTAGGTCGTGGAAAATGAAATTGTAATATTCGAACCAGACCGTGAGTGGAGCCAAGCCTCAAGTAACCCCTTTTCCTGGTTGCATATCTCGGTATGATGCAAAATATTGAAATGAAGGTGGTTTTTCATATACATTAGCTAGCCTCGGATAGTAAATCACGATGACCGGTGGCAGTCAGCGCTCAATAGTATATATGATAATAATAACTGTATATGCATATGCAGCGAACTGTAACAAACAACTGGTAACAGTGCAAATGGTTTCGAAGCAGCAAGAAGCAAAACGACTTTTCCGCGCATAAATGGTCCCTGTGGATCTGTAGGAGCCTGAGGGGAGATGGCTTGGGAAGATGGTCCTGGCTTGGCCCCCACTATTAGCTCTTCCAGGTCCAGCAAGTTGGGCACCGCTGGAGCAGCTTCCGCGGGTGCCGATTCCCGTGTCTCTGCGTTCGCGTCCCCTTTTCGGAACTCGGCAGACTAGCTAAACATGTATCCCGCTTAACCCTATTTGTAACAGGGGGGGGGGGGGGATTCCGCCCCCCCCCCTCATGTTTTTCGCAGATATCTCCAGAACGGCTGGGAGCAGGCCCATGACATTTTTGGAATTTTCCTAGAATTGAATTCCGCATTTGGAGTCAAAATTTAGAGTTCTTAATCTGAACAGAGGCGGTTCCAGGGCACGGTTTTGGGAGGGTTAGGCGGCGATATTTGGCGATAATACGGAAATGCGATCTTCACGGTTTCTTCCTAACTACCTCAAGTGTGAAGGAGCTACATCGGTTTACGGTGATTGCAACAAGTGCAAATTAGTTGATGTTAATGAAATATCATAAAAATTGCATGGCAGAGGCGGTTTCAGGGGCTTGAAGGGGGGGGGGGGGGGGGGTCCAGGAAGTATTCAATGCTCTGCGGGAAGTAAATAGAGCGATGTAAGGAGCATTTATAGCAATCAAGATGTAAAAGATAGCTTCTCCTTCCATTATTTTAATAATTTATTACATATAGAGTTGCAGGGGCGTGTTCAGGCACATGAAAATGGGGGTGACTGGCATGGTGATGACGATATGCCAGCGATTACGGCGCAATAGACGGTTAACTTATAATGATATATGCACATATGAGGCCAGGAGAGGGAATACAATCATTTTTGTTGCAGAGGCGCGCTCAGGAATGGAAGAAAGGGGGTCATATTATTGCAAGGAAACTAAGATGCATGGGCCTACAATGGCATAACATACTGCAGTTTTCGGATGAAACGCGCCACAGGGTACTCTACGAACGATTATGAGATAATAGGCGAGTCCAGGTAGGGTAAAAAGGGGGGTAAGCAATGTTAATTGAAGTTGTAAGTGAAATAGTCACTGTTGACTAGTTAGTATCATAATAGCGGATAATATACTTATCAAAAGGTCTTGCGCCTCTCCAGTTGGATTCTGGATGCGCCATGATGAAGTTCAACATGCAAAATGGAACTATCTACGATCAGTAACATATTTATAGTGCTGGGTAGCAACATGCCTGCGGTTAATATTTTTCCTATTTGACCTCTCTTTTTCACTAACCTGGTACCGCCTATGGCGAAAAATATGATTTATAACTGTGTTTTCTAATGGCACAATAACATACCATTTCATTTATTTAAAAAACCATACAAAAATAGTTTTATTCCGCATTTACTTCACCCCCATATTGAGTGACCTGAACACGCCTATGATTTTTGAATTTTCAAAAGTGATCGCCATATATAAATCATAAATCTCCAATTCAATCTATCGATTCCCATTGGTTGTGTTACAATCGGTTGATAAACATGACAGTTGTGTTGGATGATATATAACACTAAAATTTGTAGTTTTTGCCCCCCTGTTGCCCCCTATCAAAAATGTCGATTTTTTAAAGAAATGTAGATCGTGATGAGGGGAACCAAACGCCGTTTGATTTTTGCAAATCGGATGGGTAGATCTCGATATCTCCTGGGGGCGAAATCCGCTCCCCCCACCCCCCCCCCCCCTGTTACAAATAGGAGTAGCCAGGAGCCTGTTACAAATAGGGTTACAAGTTAATATTTTATGAAGAGAGTGGGACCTGGGGTCAACAATTACCGCCAAGAGCCTCTGCCAGACATTTAATGGAATTAATTTTCCCATTTTCCAAATTTGTATAAGCAATTGCGAAACTTGTGTCATGCCGCGAAGCGTCGCGAAATTTTCCCGTTTTTAAACTTTGGAATAATAGCGGGATTTTGACTGTTGCAAAGGCAATTTTTACGATGAATTGTTAACTTTCCCCGAAAAAAGTGTGTGCGTTCGGGGGGGGGGGGGCGGTCGACCCCCCACCTTCTGAGAGTTGATGTCCGGACCCTCTCCTTCCCGACCCCCCGTCGGTGACGCCCCTCACCCTGTCAGTCTTGTAGGGCCCTTGCAAGACTTGAGAGCGCCCTATGCTGGTCTGGAGGACCACTGGTAGGTTTGAAAGGGCCCTCGGTCGTGCTGAGAGGGTCCTGTGCCGGTGTGAGAGGGCCCTAAGGTCGGTAAGAGAAGTCCCTCAGTCTCTTTGAGTGTACTATCGATGGGCCTGAGAGGGCCCTGTCTAAGCCTGAGAGAGCCATTGCCAGACTTGAATGGCCCTCCGTCCGTTTGAGAGAGCCATTGCCAGGCCTGAAAGGGCTCAGACCAGGCCTCTGGCTCAGGCGGGCCCAAATGGCTCGCCTGGTGTCCGGTATAGGGTCCTCTGTCGCCTAGTAAAGGCCCTCTCAGACCGGCTTAGGACCATCTGAGGGCTGGAAAGGATCCTCTCAAACAGGCGCAGGCCCTTTTCAGGTCCGTCAAGGGCTATCTCTGACTAATGTAGTGCCCAGGGTTGTGCTTGACTCCGAGTTGGTGAGTCAAATTTGACTCAAAACTGACTCAACTCAACTTGAATCAGAGTCGAGTCGCTTAAGAAAAATAGGGACGCAACTTGAGTCAGAGTTGAGTCACATGGATGTCGCTTGAGTCAAAGTTGAGTCGCCTGGATGCTGCTCAAGTCAAAGTTGAGTCGATTCATCTTCTTACGAGTCAGAGTCACATCTGACGAGAAAAACAAATCCTAGCAACTAAATAATCAAGGCGTCCAAACAATGTTCTATAGTGTGAGATTGTGAGTTTTGGGTGTTTTTCAAACCCACTGAAAGGGCTCTCCTCCCGAGCGTTGAAAGGGCCCTATTCCCGAGCATTGAAAGGGCCCAGCAGACCCTCTGACCTGCACATGGGACCTTTGAACTTCCCAGGGGCCCTCTGGTCTGTCCAGGGACACTCCAGTCTGCTTAGGGACCCTTTCGACCTGAAAGGGACTGCGCTGGCTGCTTTGTCGCCCTGCCGACATGCCCAGGGGCCCTCCGGCCTGCCCAGGGACCCTCTATGCTATCTAGGGGCCATTCGGCATGTGCAGGGCTCTTCTGACTCGCCCAGGGGCCCTTTCGGTCTAGCCAGGATCCCTCTGACCTGGACAGGGGCCCTTTGAACTTCCATGGGGCCCTCTGGTCTTTCAGAGAGGGCCCTGTTGGCTCTTAGGACCTCTGAAGTGCTCTACACTCTCTAAAGACCACTTTGCGTGGTCTCTTAGAGAGCCCATGATACCGCGCTTCGCGCGGTATCGTCGGCCCTTTTCGGCGCGCTACGCGCACCGAAAAGGGCCCTCCTCAGATGTTTCGGGAGGGGCACGTGCCCCCTGTGCCCTCCCCCTGGATCCGCCCCTGGCTACTTTTATGGAAACTGATTATTATTTTCTATCCAAAGATATTCTAATGCTAAATATTATTTAATTAAAGACGGAGACTAAAACATGTATAACCATGAAGTTTCCCAGCCAAAAAAGCTTCAAAATGAATTCACTGCGACCACAAACTCAAGCAAACTATATTTACACAAGACGGCATCTCTACTCCTAAAGATTACTATCCCCATAGGTTGTAGAGATGTTAGTCTTCTGCAATTACTTCACTTGGGTTTCTAGTAGTGAAGTCATTTTTCAGCTATTTTTCATGAAAGGTTTTAAATTTGGGATGATGACGTCATTATTGAGCTATAGACCGCCGCTGATTGGCTGACAACGTGGGATTGGCCGAAAGTGTCTTGTCAGCCAATCAGCGGTGGCACTAGCACTGTCGGATCCAAGGGGGCAACCAGGTCATGCCCCCACCCCCCCCCCCCAAAGCCTGGAAGGGGGCCAACATGTCTTTTGCTCCCCCCAAAAAAAAACACGTTAACAATTTATTGTAAAAATTGACTTTGCAGCAGTCAAAATTCAGCTATCCAGTGAAAAACTGGAAATTTTGGAAAACATGGCTCTTACCATCAAATCTGGGCTTAAAAAGCTCAACTGGATGAGAAAATAGCAGCCAGCAAGCCGCCAGTCGGAATTGAAGCTCGAACAAACGTTTTTTTACATGTAGGAAGAACACTTCATATGGTATCAATTTGGAATCCAATCTACACTATTTCGGCGCAAATGGTTGCCAAAAATGACGCCTTACTTTTGTGGAAATAACTTTTCGGGACGCGTGACAGCGGTGTGTACAAAGTTCACGAGTGATTTTCATGAAGGTCCCGATGCAGTTGCTGGCACTAGGCCCAAATAATATTTTTTTGACGCGTCAATATTTTGATCCAGCCCAATAGAAATGGTATTGGGGAAAATGACCGATTTAAAAACGGCGATTATGAAGCACTAGAAAACAGTGATGGGATGAATGGCACATGAATCAGTGCATTGTGGCTCATAATACAGTTTCAGCCACCTAGATGTTCAATAATTCTCTTGGAAATTGATGCAATATTGCTTTATAAGTGCATCAATTTTTGTATCCCTTGGCTCACCTGAATATTGTTTTTGAGTCAAATTAAAATCAATGTATCAAAATATTGATGCAGTAACAGCATGGGTGAATAATTTTGTAAACAAAAATACTTTTCCATAATAATTTCATGTAATTACATTACCAAATTCGTTTTATTCACTTACAAAATATAAACTTGAAAATTTAAAAAGGTTATCCTAAGAAAATGACAGAAACATATTTGATGTAATTTGTCGCCACGTGATGGCGTCTCAATCTTTCCCGAAACAAACCCAAAAAACTTACGTAAACAGTTTGAGTTGTGACCGAGGTGGATGGAGTAAACAGTTGTGCATCACATGGTGTGATTATTTTTGTAGACTGACCATTTTCCATGGGGACTAGGTGTTTTTAGTGAAATGTTGTCAATAATTGTCAATTTTTGTTATCCTTAAAGGAAATAGTTCACCTTTAAAAATTTGCCCAAACACGATTTGATTATACTTTGTAATACAATTTATTTTTATATTGTCAAAAATGGCCTTATATATCGCGCCGATTCAGGACAGAAGGCCGTAAATTATTATTGTTTATCAAAACTATATGCATACTCTCTGAGTCAGAGTCCTGACGTTACGCGAATGAAAAAAATGGCTCAGCCAATCAGATTCGAAAGTAGTAGCGTAAGGATAGGCTCGCATTAGAGATATGCCAACCGGCGGCCGGCGGTTCGCTTGCTAGCACCAGCTGCAAGCTGATTGGCTGATGGTATAGCCTCTGCCCGGGCTAGATCCAGCACCACATTCTTTCGCCAGCACCGCATTCCTTCGCCAAAAAATCAAATATATTCGGCTGGTCTTTTCAGTCAAGAAAACTTGCAGATAGGGGTTTCCCAACACGGGCTACAAAACAGCTATCTCAGTTTAAAACTAATGTTGAAGGTGAACTATTTCCTTTAAAGGAAATAGTTCGCCTTCAACATGGGTTTTTAACTGAAATAGCAGTTTTGTAGCCCGTGTTGAGAAATCCTTATCTGGAACTTTTCTTGGCTGAAAAGACTCTCCAGCCGAAGATATTTGACTTTTTGGCGAAGGAATACGGCGCATATATGATGTACCGTACCGTCTGAAAGTGCCAGCACTGCCATGGAGCATGCGCAGACCAATAACGCACACCATAAAATCAATAATGTACAACCTTCTGTCCTGAATTGGCGCGATGTAGGACCATTTTTAAAAAGAAAAAAAGAAACTATTAAAAAATATAATAAAATCGTGTTCTGAAAAAAATTCCGAAGGTGAACTATTTCCTCTAAGTACAGTGCCTAATGACATATGACAAGCTCCGCCCACTTCGCATAAAAAATTGACGCGTCAATAACTTGATTTTTTTGGACCTAGTGCCCACAACTGAATGGCAATTGTGCAATCAAAATAAAACAAACTATAGGTAGGTACCTAGGTTGAGATAGATATTTCTAGCTCAAACCTGTCAGAAGTATCTGCCCCTCCCAGATTGTCTCAATAACCTGAAAACTATGATCGATATCAACGTGAGACTTTCAGTACCTTATCCTGCATCAAGTCGAAGTCTTTTCACTAACTCTCAATGAAATTGATGTAGTATTTTGGGAGATAATGACGTTTTAATGACGTCAAGTCATGCCATTTTTGGTGGAAAAACGATAAATGTTTGGAAAATCGTAGAAAATTAGAGTTTTGGAGCAAATTGCAAATACAAAACGTCACAAGCAAGTAAATTACATTTTCTTCAAAATGGCTATCTCAGATTTCCGAAATTTTGGGTTTTTGAACCCCAAAAATTAAATAAAAAACTGATTTTTTTTGGTGTGAATTTGAAGTGAATTTCTTAAGCTCGAATACCAAAATAAGGTGACCGGCCCAAATCTGGAGAATAAAATGTGGGTACCTTTTTGCCACAAAAAGTCCCCCCCCCCAAAAAAAAAACGACTGCTGGATCCGCCAGTGGGCACTAGCCTAGACCCCATTTTGCAAATGGGAAATTAAATTGCTTAAAAAGTTTTGTGGAAAATTACCTTAGTATTTTCTACATTTAAATAACAGTCAAAAATAATGGCTATCTCAGTTCAAAACCAATACAAAGGTGAAGTATTCCCTTTAAGATCCTCCACCAAACCAGCTTCATTTGAGAGTCCAGCACACTTGGAGTGTTCCCATGACGAAAGCGAGTCGGCTCTTCAACATGTTGGATCAATAGGCTCTCTTGTGTTGCAAGTAAGAACGCGTGTGAATGGTGACTCGCTCCCGCCCTGGACATACTGCTGGACCAGTCCAACTCAGGGTAAGTTGAAATCCCCAAGCAGTAGTAGATAATGATTGGTTTCAGCAACATCCTTCATTATCATACATATCTCTCTTGTAGATTCTGGACCATTTACTGATGGACTTCCGTATATTCCCACAACTAGTTTTTTTAGGATTCTCTAGCTTAATGGCAATACCCACTGCTTCTGTAACAGTAGTGTTGACCTCTACCTATTCAACATTACAAACATCTTCAGAAACATATACTGCAATGCCAACAAGACACTGGCCAATAGAGCTGTTCACCCATGACGTCACTGATTGGAAGTGGTTCCAACAGCTGACTGTGCTAATGTTAAAGGCCATAGGGAAGATTTTCTTATCTAGATTGTGGGAGAATGGCATTTGATTATGTGATGACAAGTTGTTTAATGGGTAAGGTGGATTTTCCCTCATTTTTCCCACCTAACAAACTAATTTTTTCAATGACAAGCCACCTTGGAATTAGGTATTTGAGTAGTTATCAGTTCACCTTAACACAATCACATGCCTCCAATGACGTACGAATGACTTTCCCCTTGTTCAATCAAATTTGGTAAACCTTGAAAAAATGTCTTATGGAAACAAATGTGACGAAAGACAACCTAAAGTGCATAATAATGTACAAATATTGAGGTTACTCGTCACCTAACACCATAATATGAACTGAAATCGGCGCCACCAAAACCAAAAGCTCACATTGCTTACGTTTTTTTAAATGTAACACCTGCACCATAACCACCTCTTAATATTTATACGTCAATTGTGACGTTGCTTGTTTTTACTGAATGCATGTTTTGAGTGATAAAAATGAGGAAAAATCCAAATTACCCATAAAACAAGTTTCATCACATAATTGAATGCCATTCTCCCACAATATAGGTAAGAAAATCTTCCCTATGGGCTTTAACATTAGCGCAGTCAGCTGTTGGAACCACTTTCCCCCAGTGACGTCAAGAGTGAACAGCTCTATGGTTCACTCTATCATGGCAGAATGACGCATCTGACACAAGGTAAGGTAAGATGCCGGCCAATGGTTCACTATCACTGCAGAATGGCGCATCTGGCACAATCAAAATACATATGTGGACACAATTTGATGTATGTCAACTTCCTAATGTGAATTGGGCATCATGTTCAACATTGTCAGTAGCAAAAAAGTTTGGTGATACAACATGTTTGGCATCAGGACAGTTTCCCTACCTCTTGAAACTGGGGGCAGTCGGCAGATCAGACTTCAGAGGGCCATGGCCCCTTAACGAGAAAGGCTCTGAAATCTGATTTCGCTCTTCCAAGATGTTTTGGTTTTGGCAGAAGTTTTTAACATCATGTCTACAACATTGTATGGAAATAATTAACTTCATTTGGATAATCTGGCCCTCTCAAAACCCACTGCTAAATCTGCCCTTGCTAGCAACAACAGACAGGAGATTCACTGTTCAATCAAGCACGAAGAGTTCAAGTTCATGAAGTGTGGAAAACCGCTCACATAACAATAATTATTAGTGCAAATGGATACAATCGGCACAAAATCACGCATAAACCACATTTACTCACCCTCAAACGGGTTGAACACAGTGCAATTTCACTTCTCCCCTGCACATGCACGTCCGGCTGCATCCGAAGTTCTGGCGTTCTGGCGCCCACAAATCAAGCAGAAACATGAAAACGTTGCAGATTCAAACCGCAAGTACACCTTCCATACTTCCTTTCGCGCCAAAACATGCTGAAAAGTTCATTTAGGTTCTACAAATGTGATGGACATGTACTACAGCAAGGATCAGGCCGTGGCGAAGTTTAGTTCCGACTAGGCCTGGCAATTCCCTCGTGACGTCAACGCGAGGACGCCCGAGGGCATTTACATGTTAAAGGAAATAGTTCACCTTCAACATGGGTTTTGAACTGAAATAGCAGTTTTGTAGCCCGTATTGAGAAATCCTTATCTGGAACTTTTCTTGGCTGAAAAGACTCTCCAGCCGAAGATATTTGACTTTGTGGCGAAGGAATACGGCGCATATATGATGTACCGTACCGTCAGAAAGTGCCAGCACTGCCATGGAGCATGCGCAGATCAATAACGCACACCATAAAATCAATAATTTACAACCTTCTGTCCTGAATTGGCGCAATGTAGGACCATTTTTAAAAAGGAAAAAAGAAACTGTATTAAAAAATATAATAAAATCGTGTTCTGAAGAGAGAAAAAATCCGAAGGTGAACTATTTCCTTTAAGGCTATGGAGGTCGAGGAGTTTTCCATATTGAGTTTCAAACATTTCTAAATACTATTTATTTGAAAAATGCATGTTGCCATGTTCGCTACTGCTTCTTCTATCCAGATCCGGGGTCGATATATACATAACGGGTCATCTACTTAAATGGCAAGACGTTTACCAGCATCATGTAAGCCAGCCACTAAGGGCGACTTTTGGTACCATGTAGTACGATTATCACCCCAAATGTCATGAGCCACTTTGGAATGTACGGTTTGGAGTACGGTTTAGTTTACATGCGACGGATGGATGAATTACAGAGCTGATATAGATAAGATAATTATGTAGGGTAGCGGTTTTTTAGGTTAAGAAAATACTATTTGAATTTGACGAATAGGTTAAAGAAAATAGTTCACCTTCGGAAAATTTTCAGAACACGATTTTATTATATTTCTTAATACAGTTTCTTTTTTCTTTTCAAAAATGGTCCTACATCGCGCCAATTCAAAACAGAAGGTCGTAAATTATTAATGTTATGGTGTGCGTTATTGGTCTGCGCATGCTCAGACCAGTGCTGGCACTCTCAGACGGTACGGTATATCATATATGCGCCGCATTCCTTCGCCAAAAAGTCAAATATCTTCGGCTGGAGAGTCTTTTCAGCCAAGAAACGTTGCAGATAAGGATTTCTCAACACGGGCTACAAAACTGCTATTTCAGTTCAAAATCCCATGTTGAAGGTGAACTATTTCCTTTAACCCTCGCCCTGGTTGGGAGGGAGTCATGTCGACCCCATTCTTTCGGGAATAGCAGGAAAACTGCGACGCGTAGCACCGCAAAATTTGGCACAGCTATTCTGGCATCAATTACTCACATTGTGTTAACATTTTGACCTCACGTCATCTCCGGTCAGGTTACCAGGTCACGTCAAGTGATCTTACCTCCAAAAATGTTTGAGGTCGTTCCAATGCCACAGTATTTGTCGGAGATATTTGCAAATTGCAGTATTGCATACGGGCATACGGACGTATCCTTCCCGTTGCGACTCTCGGACTTGGAAGTTGGGCCTCAGGTACTTGAGGACCACGAGCCGCCACTAGTTACAACCTCTTCGCTTTCCGCAATCACGACAATTCATGACCAGCATCAGACATTGTCACTGTTTACTACATATATTCGAGCACATATGGCACGCAAATAGTGCCGAACTTCCCCACACACGTATCACATTTCATTGCATTACTTGAGCACATCCTGCAACACATTCCTTCGAAATCATGGCACATACCCAGAGACAACAGGCAGCAGCAACTGGCAAAGATACTGACTACACGTCGCGCCAACAGAATACGCTACAAAATAACGAAGAAGCGCGTTATCTACGCGGCCTGAGAGAAACGAGATAGAACACATAATATACACATCGTAAGCTAAATCGACTAAAAATAAAGCTTTTAGTCTGGCCATAAGAAGAAGAAAAACTGCGTACAATATATGTATTACGGAAGTGAAATGCTCCTACGAGCAGCAAATGACACTATGCCTGTATGTTTACATGTTGGAGGACGGCTTCGCTAGTCTAGCATACAACCTGGGGGCATCTAATTCCAACATGCAATAGGCCCAGCTAGGGTCGAGCCTACGCTACAACAGCACACACCAGAGTATTTCTTCTCGCCGGCCTGCCAACGCCGGTATCCACCGTTTCACTCAGTGACAGTACACGGCATACAGGGAGGACCACCAACGGCCGCAGCTTCCCTCAACACCGCATCAATGAGCTTCCCACAGCACCCTGCCGAAAACTGTACCGAACACACACACACACACAGTCAGTCCCACCAGCACCACCGCTCTGGCACCATCCACCGTTACCCGCCGCCACCACTGTCCACCGCTCGCCGTGCTACCGACCACCGCCCGCCGCCTCAGAACGGCAAGTTCAGTCTCCAGCGTCCAGCAGCGCGGTGGCCAGTCCAGCAGCGCGGTGGCCAGTCCAGCAGCGCGGTGGCCAGTCCAGCAGCGCGGTGGCCACCAGAGCGGAGAGCAGCAGCACCGGCCATGAGAACCAGACGCGCCGCTGGAAGGCGGCGGCGGCCGCCAGACAGCCGCACTGCTGCTGCCGCCACCGCCGCCCGCCAGCTCCGAGTCGATGTCAGCCTGCAGACGCAGCAGCGTCTCGGTGGTGGTGATGCCGTCGCCCTTGCCGCCGCCGCAGGCATCCTGCGTGCCGCCGTTCAGTTGTTGATGAACAGCCGCCTTCCGATCCAGGCGCAGTACGCGATGAGG
The DNA here is from genome assembly GCA_036785665.1 of Chirona hameri. NCBI lineage: Eukaryota > Metazoa > Arthropoda > Thecostraca > Balanomorpha > Balanidae > Chirona > Chirona hameri. Next base: position 22,764 of record JAXIVJ010003065.1, read on the forward strand.
GCAGCGGCACAAGTTGGCAGCGTCGACGGAGCTCGGTTACTGAAGGTACCGTCTCCTCTTCTTCTTCTCACGCGTTTCCAGCGCCTCTTCTCGGCGCATTCTGTTCACGAAGCTGAGCCGAATGAACGTGCGCAGCTGGACAAACCTGCGCACTATCCGAACGTCCGGAGAGTCTGGCTCCTCGCTCAGTCTCTACCAGCGACTCGACAAGTCTCGGGCTGCGAGAGAGGCGGTCCGGCTCCAGGTGTTGTCGTGTGCAGAAGGCTGCCACCATTTCTTTGAATTTCCCCAGCTACTTGGTGGAGGGGACACTGAGTCCACCCTGGCTCCGCAGCCGGGTCCACATTGTCTCGGCTGGCGCCGTCTCGGTGGAGAACGCCGAGGGAACTCCCAGACTGGGGTCGAGTTTGCGGCACTTGGCTGACACGTAGCCAGCCGCGTGAGCCATGCCATACTGCTCAGCCGACACACCGTTCTGCGGGTCAACCGGCGAGGCAGCAGAGAGGGACGTGGTCGGACGGCTTTGACTGGCTTCTTCTAGAAGTGACTTGGCTTCTTTGAGGTCGGAATCGACCTGCTGGTCCTCGGTGGGATGCTCCTCGAGGAAGTCGGCAAGGAGGGCGTGGTCCACGGCACCGACGTCTTCTGGCACTGATAGCCGTGCTTCCGCCGACAATGTCTGCGTCAGAGGGTTCACACCCAGCCCATGCTCAACCTCAATACTGCAAAGTCTGAGAAAATACATACATGATGAGCACACTGCAAGTATGATGACAGATGAACTAACAAAATTTAATATTTGTAACCCTGATGATCATTACAAATATCAAATATCTGAACAATCACCAGTAGGGTCCAATATCAAATCAATATATGCAAGTTGAAGCATAATGGAGTGTGAATCATCAAAACCATGAATTTTCTAGGCCTTTGAATGCCCAACTTAAAGGAAATAGTTCACCTTCGGAAATTTTTCAGAACACGATTTTATTATATTTTTTAATACAGTTTCTTTTTTTCTTTTCAAAAATGGTCCTACATCGCGCCAATTCAGGACAGAAGGTCGTAAATTATTAATGTTATGGTGTGCGTTATTGGTCTGCGCATGCGCCCTGGTAGTGCTGGCACTCTCAGATGGTACGGTATACGGTACGGTATATATGCGCCGCATTCCTTCGCCAAAAAGTCAAATATCTTCGGCTGGAGAGTCTTTTCAGCCAAGAAAAGTTGCAGATAAGGATTTCTCAACACGGGCTACAAAACTGCTATTTCAGTTCAAAATCCCATGTTGAAGGTGAACTATTTCCTTTAACTGCAATTTACACTACCAAAATTTAAAATAATCATCTTCCAGAAGAAACAAAAACATGGATCATAAAAATGACATACATTCTGAAAATTAGATTTGAATGTTCAATTGCAAATGTTGGTATAAGTATTATCCATACTGCAAAATTTGGCAAGGAGCTGCCGCAGCACACCAGCCAATAGCGAAAATCTGCACCATGCAGACCAGAAATCAGCACCAATCCGCACCAGACCAGCCAGAGATCCATACCAATGCATCAAAACCAGTAAAACAACCTTATTGGGTTGGAAACTGAGCAGACTGTTTTGTTACGGGAGAGCACTTAAAGCTTTGTTTTTAGTTAAACAGGGACCCTGCACCAGCAGCAGGTGGTCACATGACCAGGCTGGTCAGCCAGGGCCGGCTGAGCGAGAGCGCAAGCTTGGAAGGTTGTGGCTGCTGCAAGTTGCACAATCAATCACCACCATACAGGGTCCTAGGATTGCTTTAGATCTGGGGTGCTGAGTGGAAAATTCTGGCCAAAAATATGCATAAAGAGAGGAAAATTGAACCAATAAACATATTTCGGTATCACTACTGTCTCAAAATTAGTAGGGACAAATCCAAGTTTTTGTTGTGTACTAACATGGGATCAGATTAGGGGTCTCAAAATTACTAGGGACAATGTCCTCAGTTTCCCCAGTCACAGTGGCGATGCCCATGAGTATTATTGTACACTTACACTATGTACAAATATTAACATTATTATTATTAGCATTGTATGTATGCAATATGTTACTAAAATACTGCACTGCTTTTGCCAGCAAACGACAACAACACTGAGAGAAAAAATGACTCTGCTCTTCAAAAAGTAATGCAGAGCTCACCCTAAAATCACCCTACTATACTGGGCATATCCCTTCTTATCTTCCCAGAACTCTCCCGAAACAAGAAATAAGCGTTCTCCAACGACTTCTTAGGAGTTCTCCTAGCGTCAATTGTGAAGCAAGAGTATTTTTAGAGTTCCTGTGGTAGCATCATGACAATTGGCTAGAGTTTTGTCAGAATCAAGATTCAGATCCTCTTACGATTCTTCGCCAGCGTTTACAAAACTCATGTTAGACTCTTCCTTACCTCGAAGATTCACAGAAAACTCCCGACTTGACCCACGCGTCTGAGTTCTAGCAGTGTTTTAGCGGTATCAGACGACTGCATCGCCCACCATGTTGATATCAGCACTCTTTGGCCGAGTGCGACGGAAGCGGACGCAAGCAAGGCGCTCTAAGAGAAGTTCGTGCTACGCATGGGAACCCAAGGTATAGTTGTGTGTTTATTTTGATTAGGCGCATTCGAGGTGTTTAATATATAGATATTGGGCATTTATGATTGCAAGAAGTGAAATTGCAGGTCTTGGCATTGCATTCTTTGTGAAACTAAGATGGTGAATGTAATGGAAAGGTTATAGGTAATCTTTACTCAAGGTAGGTGCCTAGGTACTTGTCAGGTGTGAGTACTTTGTTGGCCCCAAATTATAGATACTTTTGCAAACCTAGGATAAAATAATTAAAAGGTTTTTGGTATTCTTTGAACAGCATGTAGGACCTCACATGCATTGGGCACCCTACTAAAGGTAAAGATTACCCACCCCAAAAAATAAGTGAAGGCTATGTCCACCACTACCAGTCACTAAAATGCTGTAGAAAATATGTAGGTATCTACGGCCCAGGCGGAAAAGGTGCAGGGCAAGACACGCAGTTTTCTATAGCTTTCGTCGAACACTTGTTTATGATTCGGCTAACGCATCAAGGTCAATATTTTAGAAATAGAGCTGTTTACCCATGGCGTCACTAGTTGGAAGTGGCTCCAACAGCTGACTGCGCTAATGTTAAAGGGAATAGTGAACCTTTAACATTCGTGTTTAACTGATATAGCCAGACTGGACATAAAAAAACGACATACTTTCGATAGAGCTTGTCTCAAGCTATCTAATGCCATTTTTCGCTTGTCGCTACGTTGCGTTGTTTTCGAGATCTTAGGGGGGGGGGCTGAAATCACCCACCCACCCCCCGGCCGTTCGTGTTTGGCGCGACTCCCGGCCGTGCGCGTGTTAATAATAGTTTTTTTTTCTCCAGAGGATGATGCCGAGACTGTTCTCAGACTCCTTAGGGAGTAATGACACAATCTGCACAGAAGATGCACTGCTGACGCGGCCGGTGGTCCTCACGTCGGAGACGACAGCAGAAGCGTCGTCATGGTTGAAGGCGTACAGGTGACCGCCTGTGGGGATCTGAATAGCGCTCTTCTTCTGTGAGTACTTGCGCACCATATCTTTAACCAGACAACTAAGAAAAGCACCAAAAACACCAACTGGATACTCAGACGCTACGTGCTAGACCTCGAGGCAGAAATGGAGCGGGATGATGTGGTGAAGCAGGAGATCGAAGCTCTGTTGTAGTTTGCATAACTCTGTTCTGCAGTGTCGGGTTGTTCGATAATAAACACATTGAACACATTTGATCGAGTTTTTGGGGGAGGGCCTTTTTACATCGCCCAGTGAGAAATATTAAGGGATTCTGGAAGAGTCATAGGTAGTAAATTGAAGTATCATTGAAGAGTCAAGAAAGAATATAGTATGAGTTCTGGAAGAGTACTAGAAGAGTTGTATACATCGAAAGAGTTTTCGTGGCATCATGGAAGAGTTTTCGTGGAATCATGGAAGAGTTTTGGACGGACCATTCTGAGAGTCATGGGAGGGTATTGGAAGAGTTTTGCAATAGGACATTTTAGACAACTCTTTTTTGATCCGTAGAAGAGTCATTTTTTCTCTCAGTGAATGAACAATTCTCCCTTTGCACGATCTTCCACCAAAAAAAAATATTTCGGCTGTTCGCCGTATTAAAATTCACTGATGGGAGCTGTACATTTCATTAATTAGAAAACCATGACTACTCACTTAACTTCGTAAAAATCGTATTACACTGACAAGCAAAAACAAATTAAGTTTCCAGCACGGTATCAGACACCGTATCAGTGGTGGAACTTTATGAAATCGGTTAGGGGGGCCCAACGGCCGAATGGTCAAGTTGACTTACTAAATGTCCAATACTATATATATGTCCAATACTATATGTATATGTATATATAGTGTATAATTATTATATAATATACTTATTATAAAACTATTACAATTATTACAATTATGGAACCATTTTTCCGTTTCATATAGGAAAAATACCCAAAAATTTTTATCTCCAATTTCCTTCTTTCAGCCCATAAAATTGACAAATTGAATATTGAATACTGAAATTGATAGGTAAACACTGACAAGGACGGCAACACAATTTCGAAGCCGTTAATTAAATGTTAAATTATCGCCATCGGTGGCCAATTAAACATGCATCTGCAAAAACATGTTCCTCATACATAATGTTCACATGCCAGCCGGAGTCGGCAAAAATTAATTGACTCCGACTCCGGCAAAAATCACCTACTCCAATATACTCAGATTTCGAGTCCGAGTCTGCAAGACTGCTTCCGACCGACATGGCTCTCTCAGCCCGTTTAAGGGCTCTCCAGAATGACCAAGAGCTTTCTCAGACTTGCACAGGGCCCTCTTAGGTCTGCCAATGGCCCTCTTAGACAAGCGTAAGGCCCTCTCAGATCAGACGGTGGTCATCTCTGGTCGACCGATAATCCTCTCAAAGAAGCGGAGGGTCCTCTCTTAGGGACTTCGGGCTCTCTTAGGCCTAAAAAGCGCCCCCCCCCCCCACCCATGGACGATTAAGGGTCCTTTCAAACTGGTAAACAGATCTCTCAGACAGGCACAGGGCCCTCTCAGGCCTGACAAAGGTAATTTCAGAACGACAAGGAGCCTAAGGCTCTAAGGCCTAGAAGATACTGTCTCAAACCAACTGAGGCCCCTCTCAGACCGCCGGGTTCTTTCCGGTCTAGACAATGGCCCTCTAAGACCAGCCTGGGGCCCGCTCAGGCCTGGCAAGACTCAAGAGCCACTCGAGCCGACCGATGGTCCCCTCAGGCTGACTGAGTTCTCCTTCAGGCCAACCAAGGGCCCCTAAAGCCGACCAAGGGCCTCTTAAGACGACCGAATGCCCCTACCGAAGGCCTCTTCAAGCTGACCGAAGGCCTGAGCAGTTCGAAAGGCAGTTCGAAAAATCACCTCAAACTGACCGAAGGCTCCTTAGGCCGAAAAAGGGTTTTCTCAAGTCGACTAAGACAACTGAGGGCCCTTCAAGGCGACCGAGAGCCCCCTAAAGCCGTCAGCGGACCCCTCAGGCAGACGATGGCCCCTTCAGGCCGACCAAGGACCTCTCAGACCGAAAAGCCCCTTCAAGCTGACTGATATCCCCTCAGACCAAACGAGAGCCATTCAGGACGACCGAGGGTTCCACAGGCCAACAGAGGGCCCCTCAAGCTGACCGAGGGCCCCTCATACCAAGCGAGGGTCCTCAGGCCCACTCAGGGTCCCCTCACGCGGACCGAGGTCCCCTCAGGCATACCGAGGGCCACTCAGACCGACTGAGGTCTCCTCAAGCCGACAAAGGGTCCCTCGGGCCGACAAAGAGCCCCTCAGGTCGAACCAAAAGCTCATCAGGCCAACCATAGGTCCCATCAACCCGGCCGAGGTTCCCTCAAGCCGATCGAGGGCCCCTAAAGTCGACCGAAGGCCCTTCAGGCCAACCGAGCTTCCATCCAGGCCGACCGAGGACCCCTCCAGGCTGACAGAGGCCCCCTTAGGCCGAAGAAGAGCTCGTCAGTCCGACTGGACACCCCTCAGGCCGACGAAGGGCCGGCCGAGGTTTGATCAAGTCGACCGAGCCCCCCCCCCCCTAGTCGACCGAGGGCCCTCAGGCCGATCAGGCCGACTGAGGTCGCACCCTCTCAGGCCGGCAGGGGAACCCTCAGGCCAAACAATGGCTCATTAGGCCGACTGGAACCCCCACGGATGAACGAATGACTCCTTCAAGTCGACGGAGTGCCACTTCAGGTCGACCGAACTCCCCTCCAGGCCCAACGAGGCTCGCGCAGGCTGACTGAGGGCTCGTCAGGTCAACCAAGGACCCACTCAGGCCAACCTCGGTTAACCTTATCCTGGAAGAGACATGGCCCCTAGGCCCCCTGGCCGCGATGACCCGATGCCCTTTGATGGTGCGATCCCTTCGACGTTCCTCCGCATCAAACTATTATTTTAGCACGGATATTTAGGATATTGCAATACCAGGGAGCCAAAAAGGCTGCATAAACTATCAGCCTTATTTCAGGCAAGAAATAAATTTAAAACACATTCTATTGAACGCCATTTAAATAGAGCACTCCGATCGTTAATTCGTCATGCTCCACTCCGCTATTCGCTAATCTGAACGCTTGAACCTTGTATCTACACTTATTAGCAGAAGAGAATCCATGCTACCAATTTACCCATAACATAATAAAAAAGCAGTCGCAGATGGAATCACAATGCTCGTATACTTGTAAGATGGAATACTCAAGATGGTATCACATCTTGACGGTGTCCTGGCATTGGGAAAATTGGGGCGGAAAATGACACCCTATGGATACTATTTTTCCACTCTTTTCCCCAAGTTTTCCTCTTAACTCTCGCCCTACGGGAGCTTTTTTCACCTTCGCCCTACGGGGGGCTGACAGGCCCCCCTGTTAACTTCCAAACCAAGCAACTTAGAGCAATGCAGTAAGAACCAGCATGTTGCCTGTCATCAGAAGAATCTAACAGTATGCGGTTTTTAGGTTTCAGGTCAACGGGTGACCTTCCAGGTCAAGTGAATGACCTCGGATTTCCCACGTCCAGAACAGCGATTTTGCTCTTCAGAAAACCTAAAAATGAGAAATTGATAAATGTAAATAAAAAGTGTCTTACACTTAGAGAGCCATCACTCAGTCAAAAATGAAGATATTGCTTTGAAATTTGGTATGGGTATTGTCCATACTCAGTTTTCTCACATATATTCCGGTTTTTCTAACATCTTCGAAAAATTTGATTGTGTGGGGATTTTTTTAAAAAAACTTTTTTTTAATTTTAGGGGTCAAAAACACAAAATTTTGAAAATCTGAGATTGCCATTTTAAAGAAAATGTCATTTTGTATCTTTGGTGAATTGTGTTTGCAATTTCCTTTAAAACTCTGTTTTCTACCATTTTTCAAATATTTATCCTTTTTCCACCAACATGACGTCATCAAAACATGATTATCTCCAAAACTACTTAACCAATTTCAATTTTGTTACAGCATACGTATAATTGTTGTAAACTCAGCTACCAAAAATATCAGCAAGATGCGCCGCATGTGTAAAAAGTTATTCAAGAAAAACCTCAGGGGGGGGGGGGGGGGGCCTGTCAGCCCCCTCCCCGTAGGGCGAGGGTTAATTTTGCACTCCATATTCTAAAATGTATTGGATAATTTGAACTCTATACTGATTTATGGATGTAATGATAGGACAAGACAGGGAAATACAGATCCAAATTGGCATATAGGTAATAACTCATTCTGGTGAGCGGGTAATTGGACACTGATAAAGCCGAATACAATGGCTTTTGGTTGAATTTTCCACTCTTTATGCTTATTTTTAGCCATAATTTTCCATGCCGCACCTAAGCTCCAAAGCAATCCTAGGACCTTGCATCTTGATATGATGAAATACACAAAATTCAAAACAACAATCTCTACGGGTAGTCCTTGAAGTTTTAGAGGGGCACACATTTTGGAAAACATTGGGGGGGCCCGGAGCACCATTGGGGGGGGCTCAGCTCAGCATTGGGGGGGGGGGGGGGGGCTCGGGCCCTCCCAAAGAGATATAAAGTTCCGCCCCTGCACCGTATGTATATGGCGGGTCAGGCAGGGTGATAGAGGACAAGGGGTCAGGCGGGTCATTTTCATTTGCGTCAAGGCCGTCGTTACATCTGTCTTTAGCGCGCAAGAATTGTATGATCTGGCAAAGTTTGTTGCTATTTTGGTGTTCAGTCAACTATTTCAGATTTTATACGAAAAGTTCTTAATGCTTCTTATAAATACAAAAATTACAATTATGTGTCATCAAAATATGTTTTCTATTTCTAAACTTCTAATATAAGTGCGATCAATTGTTGCATGAATTAAATAATTAAATGTCATGGAAACTTTGGTATAATTTTGGTATAAAACTTCGTCCAACCTGTTGTTATAGGGCCTTGGCAAGGATTAACGATTCGCGCACAGTATTAGCTATTGAGGTGATTCTTCAACAAGTGACGTCAGAGTGCTAAATGCAACTGAATACTAAATCAAAATGTCTGGATGCTACTTCAAGCACCATAATCTTTGGCACCCTGTGGTAGTTTTAGTACTCGTACGGTACTGAAAACATATCACATTTTATTAAGTACCGTTATTGTGCTAGCGTAAGTATACTGTACGTACTTCATAATGTTACCACACATAAAGTACTTCATGTACCACCTATAATATTCTTAAACATATTGCAATACTTCGGCAAGTACCAGGAGTTCTAAATATTTTTATGTGTGTACCAGTACCAAGTGCAAGCTCAGGTGATGACATGATGTCCTATGTTTTTTCCTTATTTTCTTGACTTTTAATCCTCTGATATTCCTGATCTGGATCTTCCACGTGCAAATTCTGGTAATACTTCAGTAACGCACCTTCCCAGTTTAAAGGAAATAGTTCACCTTCGGATTTTTTTCTTCAGAACACGATTTTATTATATTTTTTAATACAGTTTCTTTTTTTCTGTTTAAAAATGGTCCTACATCGCGCCAATTCAGGAGAGAATGTTGTAAATTATTGATTTTATGGTGTGCGTTATTGGTCTGCGCATGCTCCATGGCAGTGCTGGCACTTTCAGACGGTACGGTACATCATATATGCGCCGTATTCCTTCGCCAAAAAGTCAAATATCTTCGACTGGAGAGTCTTTTCAGCCAAGACAAGTTGCAGATAAGGATTTCTCAACACGGGCTACAAAACTGCTATTTCAGTTCAAAACCCATGTTGAAGGTGAACTATTTCCTTTAATGTAATCTTGAGGTACCTGGAAGAATAATCAGTCAGCTGACAGCATATTTTGTTGCAGAGTGAAAATGGTGCCAAATAATTTTGTGAGCCTGTAATACACAAGTCAACCACCAAACCCTATCACGCTCGCACTAAACCTGTTCCTGGGGAGCGCAGGACTTGTATTTGAGACCGATGGTCGACTGCACAGCGACAGCCACCACAGACAATGTCACCTTGCACATCACTCACTGTCTCAAAATTATTTGGATTGGAGGCATTTTCACTCTGCAATAAAATATGCTGTCAGCCATAGGCGTAGGAACAGGGGGGGGGGCGAGGGGGCCATGACCCCCTCACTTTTCGGACATTTTTTGGGGCTAAAATCTGTATTTTTGCTTGGTGAGAAAAGTTTTTGATGGCAAAAGGTTCGCCAAGACGAGAACAGCCCAAATCTGCAAAGAAATCTTCCATAGGGGGTTGGGGTACTCTCAAAACGAGATCACAGTTTCACTGCCCCCCCCCCCCACACTTTTCGCGACGTTCCTACGTTCCTGCTGTCAGCTGACTAATTATTCTTCTTCTCAAGACTATGATAAACTGGGGACATGCGTCACTGAAGTATTACCAAAATCCTGACCTAACTTTGCCAGTACGAGTGGCTCCGCAGCAATGGGCACCCGCTGCCAGCCCTGCCGACGCTGCAACGCTACCTGGCTGCCTTCATCCTCCGGCCTGATGACCCAACCATGCAGCTGGAGCTGCTGGCCAAGATGGTGGCGACCATGACTGACCAGGAGCGACAATGCGTCGTCATGTACGACGAATGGACATTCTGAAGGTGGCCACTTATGACCAGCAGCTGGAACAGGTGTTGGGACTGCACAGACATCGCGGCACGTCGTCTGCCAGTGAGCGACGCTTCTTGCGTGCGAATTGGCCCCAGTGCGCTGCTCGCATCTGGGGCCTGGTGGCCACCGACTCCACGTGGCGGTTCGGCAGATGGCGTGACGCACTGCTCCGGAGGATTAGGGGTAACGTGTCACGTTTACTGCCTCGACCCGGACGCCGGCCTTTCACCGCCGGACTCGCCGCTGCTGACGGGCGCGGCACGGTCCCCAGAGACCAACACGCCGGCGTCGCGGGAAAGGCCGCTTTCAAAATTGTATGTTGTTTATTTTGTTTTGTTGGGGGGGGGGGGGGGGCATTGCGTCTTGGACATTTCTTGTTTCATGGGTATATGCAGTGTTCACCCGTGCGATGTTCCGCTTGTGTGGACCACCACTATGTCCGCTTGTGACCGAGTGTTCATTCCGCGAAATTTATCTATGTACTTTGCGGTCGTCAATTTCACGTCAGTGTTCAATGTTTCCTGTTTGGAGATGAAACGTAACGCGTGTTCACGCACTCGATTGTAATCAGTGTCGTTGCTTCGTCATTGCGTTAAATATTACCTTTGCTAAATGACTGCGATACACAATTCACCCCGCTTCACGTTTCGGTGGCTTAAAATATATATGTGAAGGCGTGCGCTCCGTGGCTTTGAGTTTGGAGATTATTGGACCGAGTGACTATACTTATATATGGCGAAACTCCCTATCGGACGACACACCAGGCTGCCCTAATTAACAGTCATAGGGAAGACAGATGGAAGGGAAAGTGTGCCGGTCACGACTCATATATTGGAGACAAAACGAACTGTTCATTGCTCAGCATCAGACGGGAGGGGAAGTTAGGAGTTGGGTGCCGCACCAGTATACTTTAATCAGATATTAAACGAATTCAGATATTAATTTCTGGTGAATATATTCCAGACCATGGGCAAAAGGGCACCATGGGTCCTGATACCTAAGCACACTATGAAATACTCATGCGTTGCATAATACGCTGCAAATATCTTTGGGAAACCCCAACGGTGGAAATTCAAAACTTTTACGTTTACCGAACACTGGAAGGGAATAGTTCACCTTCAAAATGGGGTTTTGAACTGCAAAATCAGTTTTGTAGCCCATGTTGAGAAATCCCTGTCTGCAAGTTTTCTTGGCAAAAAAGACTCCAGCCAAATATATTTGACTTATAATAATTCACATGCTTATAGTTTAGCCAAAGCAAATTAATATCATATATATATATATATATATATATATATATATATATATATATATATATATATATATATATATATATATATATATATATATATATATATCTATCTATCTATCTATCTATCTATCTATCTATCTATCTATCTATCTATCTATCTATCTATCTATCTATCTATCTATCTATCTATCTATCTATCTATCTATCTATCTATCTATCTATCTATCTATCTATCTATCTATCTATCTATCTATCTATCTATCTATCTATCTATCTATCTATCTATCTATCTATCTATATATATATATATATATATATATATATATATATATATATATATATATATATATATATATATATATATATATATATATATATATATATATATATATATATATATATATATATATATATATATATATATATATATATATATATATATATATATACATATATATATATATATATATATATATATATATATATATATATATATATATATATATATATATATATATATATATATATATATATATATATATATATATGCTAGATATATATATGCTAGATATATATATATATATATATGCTAGATATATATATAACAAAATGCTATGGATTTTTTTTTGGTTGAGGTGGGATTTGAACCCACGGCTCTATCCAAAGTAAAAGTTTATGCCTTTGGGAACACGATTTCCCAACACCCAAACAAAAAGTTATGTAAAAACAAAAGTAAGATTGTAATACAGGCTCTCAAAAGATGTTTCACTTTTATTATTTAAATTAATGGAACCGAAGATACAGAGTGCCAAACATGAGAAATTCCCCGTTGCCTCTATATTAGACATCGTTGGCTTCGGGCTCTTGGGAACACTATTTACAGCCCTCAAATCGAAAAACACCTCCAAAAGCGTCAAAAGCAGATTAAATTTTCTACTCGATAGCATCTAGGTTTTGCAAATTACCCTCTCATGTTTTCTGTAAATTCACGCTGAAAATGGCGAATTTAACATTAAACCCTATGGGCCTAGTAGTATTTGTATCCCAAAACTAGATCGGGCTACCATATGGTTTGAGAGGGGCCATATAAACCGCAGACCAATACCGCCGTCGGTGGTGGATCGGAACACGAACGCCATACTTGCCGCGGATATCGTGCATCCATATATGGTATATTATTCCAAATCTGGTAGTGACCTTCATTTTTTGGTATGTTTTTAGTCTTGATAGTATATTTATAGTATATATTAAAACAAACTTTGGAGTACCCAGTGTATAGTGCCCTGGAACAGCGTGTGGCGTTCACGTTCCGTTTCTCAGCCGCCAGGCTGCGCACAGTGCTCATTATCGCTGTTATTGCGCATGTTTTGTACGTTTGTCAATTAAGCAGCAGATCGATTTTCGCGAATATCAGACCAATGGACAGATATTCGGACTTCTAATATTTTCAGAGGTTGGTGGGCAGACCCCTCAGAATTTCACGAAACTTGGTATACAGATAGATCTCGACACGCTGATCACGACAATGGCAAATTTGAAATGGCGAAGTCAAACACTTTTCGAGATATTCGCCTTCGAAGCTCGGAAGGCGCGAAAACCGGACCCCTCAGAATGAAAAGAAGTTTCGAGTTATTCTGAGGGGTCCGCCTTTCGCGCCTTCCGAGCTTCGAAGGCGAATATCTCGAAAAGTATCTCTGATATGCCATTTCAAATTTGCTATTTTCGTGATCGGCGTGTCGAGATCTATCTGTATACTAAGTTTCGTGAAATTCTGAGGGGTCCGCCCACCAACCTCTGAAAATGTTCGAAGTACGAATATCTGTCCATTGGTCTGATATTCGCGAATATCGATCTGCTGCTTAATTGACGAACGTCCGTGAACAAACGAACTCGTTGTTTGTATCGCTTGCTTATGTTGTTTACCTGCAGGATTATTTTAGAACTGCAGGATTATTTTGGAGCAGCAAGATTAACCGAAAGTTGGTTTTCGCATTGGAATAACAACATGATTTAGAGTTGTGATTTCCATTGGGAAACTTAATGATATCTAGGTGCTAGAATCATGACAGAGGTGATAATTTGCAAATGTGTGGTACCTACCTGTCTGTCTAAGATTTGTCACCGATTACTCCACCGATGGCTACAGATTTGTCGCCGATTAGAATGGCAGAACGGTAACTTTTCCCTACCCTGATCCTGAATTTTCTTGGAGCTCTATCTGAAGAGCTTGCCAAATTATACGTCAAATTTTGGATACCTAATGCCAACATTCTTGATGGATCAAGTATTGTTTCCAAAGTTTAGTGAAATGTATTTGCTGGATCTTTTCCAGGTATCTTGGCACAATCTCTTTATCTCTATCACATATCAAATTAAATAAACAAAATGATGTTTAAATATTCAATACTGGCATAAAAACTGTGCCAATGTAAAATCATGTTGGATTCTGAACAATAACATACAATTTGTAGCATACTCAGACCAAATAGCCACAGCATCCTGCATCTGGCATCTGCATTGGTAGTTCTTGTGGTAAAATATTCAATACTGGCATAAATACTGTGTGAATATAATATCATGTTGGATAAAATTATTGCTCTTATATGACCAGAACCAAAAATAATAATGGTGTTTTCTATCTTATTTGTGGGTGTTGTGTGTTGAAAATGTGCTTTGTAGTGACATAATGTGCTGCGTAATGACACAATATGTTGTATGTTTACCAAATGTACCAGAGTGCTGATTTTTATCAATATTGTTAGTAACCGAGGCGTGAGAAAACTTGTTTTTAGAGTAATTGGCCATAAGAGCGCGACAAATGGAAGTGAGTTAGCCTGGCTCTTTGTCGGTGTCAGCCTCGAGGTTTTTTCACCTCTGGGCCGCATGTCCCGGCCTGTGTTCCCTTATCAGACCAGGCCTATTATACCTCGGTGTGAAGGATGATGGTGAAAAATCGATGAAAACATAAAAACATATCGCTGACTAACAAACCTCTTTTCCAGTTTCGTGTACTTACCCTGGCCTCATGCCTGACCCGTGGGAGCACGGCTCGTGGGCGGCCAACGCCGGGCCGGCGTCGCCCCCCGGCCGTCCCCCGCCGGCCTCGGTCAGCCTTTTGTACTGAACTGCCAGCGTCAGCCAGCCTGCTCGTCAGGCGTCAGCCTGCTGGCCGGCTGGCCGCGAAGCTGCTGCTGATGCTGCCCTGACTGGCTGCCGACGGACGCGGCGCGCTGTGGTGATACCAACCGGCCGCCTCACGATCGCGCCGGCCGGCGGCCAGCACAGCGCCAGCCCCGGTCGGCGGTGTGCACGCGCGCCCCGCGCCGAGAGGATGCAGTGTTTTGCATGGTGTATTTTGTACCGTTGATGTGTGCGCGAGCGACGGGCGTCGGGCGTGTGCGCCGGCACGCGGCTGGCCGGGGCCGCGTAGCTCTATACCTGATCAAGTGGAGTGATATTGTTTTTTGTGTTGTTGGCACAGTGGTAATGTTAGGGGGAATGTCTCAGGGTGGGGGGGGGGGGGGGGGGGGGGGTTGAGGTGCCATGAGGTGTCGTCCGGCCGCCGTGACCGGAGATGGTTGTCGGCCGCCCTGCAGTGCACGCCACCTGGCGGCGCGCTCACGCACTATGCGTGTCTGCGTCAGAGTTCGCCACGGGCCGGGCCTCAACTTTAAGGAAATCACCGGGCTCTGGACGGGCCTGGGCTGATAATTTTCAAGTACTGCGCGCAAGCTCAGGTCAGCTTACAAATATTTTAACCAGCAGTTCACTTACACAGCAACACACTGTTGCTGTGGCTGCGTTTTTTTTTTGTTAGCATAGTTGGTTCATTGTTTCTTATTTATAGTATACAAGTAAATATGCTAGGATAATGATTGCAAATTTTGTGACAATAATGATATGCTCAATCTGAACGGACCGGACCGGGCCTGGGCCTCAATATTATGAATTTGACCGTGCCTGGTCCGGGCCTGAGCTTGGTGTTCATGGGCCTGGGCCGGGCCGGGCTGGGGGTTGGTGGGCACGTGGCGAACACTGGTCTGCGTGGGACCGGGAGTCCGGCGAAGTCGCCGGTCGTGGATGGACGTGTGTCTGTGTCACGGTTGGGTCCAATACAAGTCAGGAAGCGAAACCTTATAACAGGAGCCCCCCGTCAGTTTAGGGACCAGTACAGTGTACCGTGGGTGTGGAAGCCGCACGTCAGTTCAGTACAGTGTACCGTGGGCAGAGGCGTCGCTACCTTCTAAAGAGTGGGAGGTCCACTGTCAGGGGGGCGCCATACCCAGAGGGGGCGCCCCGGCCTAGAGGGGCGCAAACCCCATGCATTTGCTGGATTTCATTCAGGGGCGAAGGGGGAGGGGGGGGGGGGGGGGCAAATCCAGTGGCGTATCCCCCCCAAAAAGAGTTAAACTGTAGGTATGCACGTCCGACGGCCGTGTTTTTTTTTGGGAGGGGGGAGAGGGACAAATCATTGCTTCAGGACCTTTCGGGCGGCCGTGGCCCCTTCCCCTGGATCCGCCCCTGATTTCACTTGCTTAATTTTTCGGTTCCTCTTTCACATAAAAAGAGGTGAGGTGGTGAACCATGAATATATAGATATCGACGAATCAAGACGAAATATCGAGTATAAATGTCGACGTTACGCAGCGGGCAATTCAATTTTGTATTGGTTTTCAATCGAACAAAAATACCGCTTTGACAACTACAAACATACACCCGCACAGCCGCGCGCTTATGCAAGGACTGCACATTGCACATCAAGGGCGGATCCAGCCGGCCGTTTTTGTTTTTTGTTTTTCTTTTCTTGGGGGGGGGGGGGGGGCAAACCGTTTTTAGCGGACATTACCTTCCCCAATTTCGAATTTCTTACGGGATTTGGGCCACTTTATTTTGCAACCACACTATTTCTAATGTCTTTATTTGGATATTTTTGTGTGTGTTTCGCTTTTCGACCCTTTGAGATATCGAAAAAGGAAAGATGTCAGCTTACAGTTTGTATTGTTCCCACATTGCCTTACAATGAGCAAAACTATGTCAATTGTCAGCTGTACCCAGCGGCGTCGCCGATAATTTTTGAGTGGAGGGGTCGGCTGAAATGACGAGAAAAATATACCCCATTTTTGTGTTGGTGTAGTTTTAAGCCTTTGCAGCATTTGTAATGTGGATTTTCATGTTATAGTAGGTACTTGTTATTTAGCGCCGCGAAATTTTACGGGTTTGCCTGATAAAGCCCAGAAACATAGGCGGTGGGCCTTGTAGAGAATAAGACGCTAAACATGCTATTCACTCAATTCACCGTTACAACGAACCGAAGACGATGGCGATGGCTCGTTATGACGATGGTCACTGATGTGATGCCGCGAAGCAACGTGATTTTTTTTATTTTAGGTCGTGGAAAACGACATTTTAATATTGGAACCAGACCGTGAGTGGAGCCAGGCCTCAGGTAACCCCTATTCCTGGTTACCCATCTCGGTATGATTAAAAATATTGAAATTAAAGTAGTTTTTCATATATATATATTCTTCGGATAGTAAATCACGATGACCGGTGGCAGTCAGCGCTCAATAGTACATATGATAATAATACCTGTATACATACACCGAATGTATGTACCGAACTGTAACAAACAACTGGTAACAGTGCAAATGGTTTGAAAGCAACAAGAGGCAGAACGATGTTTCCGCACATAAATGGTCCCTGCGGATCTGGAGGAGCCTGGGGCGAGATGGCTTGGGGAGATGGTCCTGGCCTGGTCTTCGGTCCAGCAAGTTGGGCACCGTTGGAGCAGCTTCCGGGTGCCGATGTCCGCGTCTTTGCGGTCGCGTCGCCTTTTTTCGGAACTGGGCAGACTAGCAAAAAACGTATCCCATTTGAAAGTTAATATTTTATGAATGGATTGGGCCCTGGGGCTAGGCAATTAGGTACCGCCAAGGAGAGACTGCTAGACACTTAATTAATTAATTTTCCAAATTTGTATAAGCAATAGCGTATTTTGCGTCATGCCGCGAAATTTTCAAGTTTTTCATTGTGGATAGCTGGATTCGGCCTGCTCCCAAGGCAATTTTTTACAACTGTACGTCCCACCGTTTTTGTTGGGGGGGGGGGGGGGCAAATCATAGTTTCAGGACCTTTGGGGAGACATGGCCCTTTTGCCCCTCCCCCTAGATCTGCCCCCTTGTTGCACATTAACATTGGACATGCCTATTCATGACTGCCTGTGAGGTCTGAATTACGCGACGTAAAACAAAACATCGCGGTTTATGTCGGTCTTCTGCTATAGCAACTGCGCTGCCGTAAACAGATTTCACAATGAAGAAGAAAAAATAAGGGAAAGTTTATCAAGGAAGGAAAGGAAATATCAGTCAATAACTTGCAAACGGTAAATCGCACAGACATTCAAATGGTACCCATCGCTTCGGTGCATCATGACGGGTACAGTGGTGAATTATAATCAAAGGGATCGGCCCAGGCGCACAACCAGAAAACACATTTCGGGAAGGGGAGGATACGGCTGTTGGGGTCGTCATCTCCAGTCCAAAAGGGGCCTCATTTCCGATCCAAAGGGGTGCCGCCGGCACTCACGACTCGACAGGCGACACCTGCACTCGCAGCCCCCTCCCCCTGCGAGGCATGCAGGGGCGCCGACTGCTCAATCACGACTCACAACGCATTATGCCGCCCTCGGAAGGTATCTCGTCGCCCTCGGAAGTATAGGTCGATCTTTTCAGATAAAAGTTAGTAGGGCAAACTATCACATTGCCTGGTTGTTTTGCATGTTTGAAGTGCAAATTATCATTTTAACGCCAGGGACCGTTCAAATCTGACAAAAGTTGGTGGGGCAAAGCGGGAAGTTGCTGGGGCCCCATCATTTGAGTAGGAAACTCCACCCGCCCTCGCAAAACATCTGAAGGCATCATGCCGTCCTTGGAAGGCATCATGCCGTCCTTGGAAGGCATCATGCCGCCCTCCCCGGAAGACATATTGCCGCCCTCGTAAAGCATTTTGCCGCCCTCAGAACGCATTATACCGCCCTTGGAAGGCATCATGCCGCCCTCGGAAGGCGTTTTGCCGCCATCAGACGACGTCTTACCGCCCTCGGAAGGCATTCTGCCGCCCTTAGAGCGTATTATGACGCCCTTAGAAGGCACCATGTCGCCCTCGGACGACACCTTGCCGCCCTCGGAAGCATCTTGTCGCCATCGCAACTGTAATAAAGGGGCGCCACATTTTGGAAGAGGGGCGCTCATGAGCTTGGGCCAGTGGCGTGCGCATAAATTCACAAAGGACTAGGTCATTGCCTTGACGGGCGCCACCCAATCGACAGGGGCGCCACCAATATTGGTGAACGTTTTGCAGGGGGGGGGGGGGCGCCTCTCCTTCCTCACGTGCTCGTCGTACTTTTAACATTTTGTGGGGCGCCATCACTATCCGGAGGGGCGCCGTCACTAGCCGGAGGAGCGTTGTCCTTGGCCGGAGGGGCGCCGTCACAGGCCGGGGGGCGCCGTCACTATCCGGAGGGCCGCCGTCACTCGCTGGAGGGGCGTGGTCACTGGCCGGAGGGTCACCGTCACTGGCCGGAGGGGCGCCGTCACTAGCCGGAGGGGCGCCGTCACTGGCCGGAGGGGCGCCGTCACTAGCCGGAGGGGCGCCGTCACTCGCCGGAGGGGAGTGGCCACTGGCCGGAGGGCGCCCACTGGCCGGAGGGGCGCCGTCACTGGCCGGAGGGGCGCCGTCACTATCCGGAGGGGCGCCATCACTATCCGGAGGGGCACCGTCACTAGCCGGAGGAGCGCCGTCACTGACTGGGGGGTCACCGTCACTGGCCGGAGAGGGCAGTCACTAGGGGCAGTCACTAGTTAGAGGGCGCCGTCACTCGCCGGAGAGGCGCCGTCACTATCTTGAGGGGCGCCGTCACCCACCGGAGGGGCGCCGTCACTGGCCGGAGGGGCGCCGTCACTGGTCGGAGGGGCGCCTTCACTGGCTGGAGGGGGCGCCGTCACTGGTCGGAAGGGCGCCGTCACTGGCCGGAGGGGCGCTGTCACGGGCCGAAGAGGGGCGCCCTCACTGGCCGGAGTGGCGCCGTCACTGGCCGGAGGGGCGCCGTCACTGATCGCCAGCTTTGCATGACCGCCACCTCGGGTCCAAAGGACCAGGTCATGCCCTGAATGACCGTATACTCGGTACGCCACTGGCTTGGGCCCTCACTGTCATAGGGGCGCACACATAGTGGCAGGGCATTTTTTGGTGGCTTTTTTAGTTTTTCCTTTGTTTTATTTTTTTGTAAGTTTTCATAAAGGGGCGCCTCCGGCGCCCTCTCAAAACCCAGAACAGACCCACTTTTTGAGGGGGCGCCTTCGGCGCCCGCTCAAAAGTGGGTGGGGGGAGGGGGTCCGGGGCACCCGGACCCCCCCCCGGTAGAGACGCCCCTGACCGTGGGTGTGGGAGCCGCCCGTCAGTGTAGGGACCAGTACAGTGTACCGTGGGTGTGGGAGCCGCCCGTCAGTTCAGGGACCAGTACAGTGTACCGTGGGTGTGGGAGCCGCACGTCAGTTCAGTACAGTTTACCGTGTGTGTGGGAGCCGCACGTCAGTTCAGGGACCAGTACAGTGTACCGTGGGTGTGGGAGCCGCCCGTCAGTTTAGGGACCAGTACAGTGTACCGTGGGTGTGGGAGCCACACGTCAGTTTAGGGACCAGTACAGTGTACCGTGGGTGTGGGCGCCGCCCGTCAGTTTAGGGACCAGTACAGTGTACCGTGGGTGTGGGAGCCGCCCGTCAGTTCAGGGACCAGTACAGTGTACCGTGGGTGTGGGAGCCGCACGTCAGTTCAGGGACCAGTACAGTGTACCGTGGGTGTGGGAGCCGCCCGTCAGTTCAGGGACCAGTACAGTGTACCGTGGGTGTGGGAGCCGCACGTCAGTTTAGGGACCAGTACAGTGTACCGTGGGTGTGGGAGCCGCCCGTCAGTTTAGGGACCAGTACAGTGTACCGTGGGTGTGGGAGCCGCACGTCAGTTTAGGGACTAGTACAGTGTACCGTGGGTGTGGGAGCCGCCCGTCAGTTCAGTACAGTGTACCGTGGGTGTGGGAGCCGCCCGTCAGTTCAGTACAGTGTACCGTGGGTGTGGGAGCCGCCCGTCAGTTCAGGGACCAGTACAGTGTACCGTGGGTGTGGGAGCCGCCCGTCAGTTCAGGGACCAGTACAGTGTACCGTGGGTGTGGGAGCCGCACGTCAGTTTAGGGACCAGTACAGTGTACCGTGGGTGTGGGAGCCGCCCGTCAGTTCAGGGACCAGTACAGTGTACCGTGGGTGTGGGAGCCGCACGTCAGTTCAGTACAGTGTACCGTGGGTGTGGGAGCCGCCCGTCAGTTCAGGGACCAGTACAGTGTACCGTGGGTGTGGGAGCCGCCCGTCAGTTCAGGGACCAGTACAGTGTACCGTGGGTGTGGGAGCCGCACGTCAGTTCAGGGACCAGTACAGTGTACCGTGGGTGTGGGAGCCGCCCTTCAGTTCAGGGACCAGTACAGTGTACCGTGGGTGTGGGAGCCGCACGTAAGTTTAGGGACCAGTACAGTGGACCGTGGGTGTGGGAGCCGCACGTCAGTTTAGGGACCAGTACAGTGTACCGTGGGTGTGGGAGCCGCCCGTCAGTTCAGTACAGTGTACCGTGGGTGTGGGAGCCGCCCGTCAGTTCAGGGACCAGTACAGTGTACCGTGGGTGTGGGAGCCGCCCGTAAGTTCAGGGACCAGTACAGTGTACCGTGGGTGTGGGAGCCGCCCGTCAGTTCAGGGACCAGTACAGTGTACCGTGGGTGTGGGAGCCGCACGTCAGTTTAGGGACCAGTACAGTGTACCGTGGGTGTGGGAGCCGCCCGTCAGTTCAGGGACCAGTACAGTGTACCGTGGGTGTGGGAGCCGCACGTCAGTTCAGTACAGTGTACCGTGGGTGTGGGAGCCGCACGTCAGTTCAGTACAGTGTACCGTGGGTGTGGGAGCCGCCCGTCAGTTCAGGGACCAGTACAGTGTACCGTGGGTGTGGGAGCCGCCCGTCAGTTCAGGGACCAGTACAGTGTACCGTGGGTGTGGGAGCCGCACGTCAGTTCAGGTACCAGTACAGTGTACCGTGGGTGTGGGAGCCGCACGTCAGTTCAGTACAGTGTACCGTGGGTGTGGGAGCCGCACGTCAGTTTAGAGACCAGTACAGTGTACCGTGGGTGTGGGAGCCGCCCGTCAGTTCAGTACAGTGTACCGTGGGTGTGGGAGCCGCCCGTCAGTTCAGGGACCAGTACAGTGCACCGAGGGTGTGGCAGCCGCACGTCAGTTCAATACAGTGTACCGTGGGTGTGGGAGCCGCACGTCAGTTTAGGGACCAGTACAGTGTACCGTGGGTGTGGGAGCCGCACGTCAGTTTAGGGACCAGTACAGTGTACCGTGGGTGTGGGAGCCGCCCGTCAGTTCAAGGAACAGTACAGTGTACCGTGGGTGTGGGAGCCGCCCGTCAGTTCAGTACAGTGTACCGTGGGTGTGGGGGCCGCCCGTCAGTTCAGGGACCAGTACAGTGTACCGTGGGTGTGGCAGCCGCACGTCAGTTCAGTACAGTGTACCGTGGGTGTGGGAGCCGCACGTCAGTTTAGGGACCAGTACAGTGTACCGTGGGTGTGGGAGCCGCCCGTCAGTTCAGTACAGTGTACCGTGGGTGTGGGAGCCGCCCGTCAGTTTAGGGACCAGTACAGTGTACCGTGGGTGTGGGAGCCGCCCGTCAGTTTAGAGACCAGTACAGTGGCGTTGGCGTTGGCGTTGCCTCAAGCCAATCATTGGGGGTGGTAAGTCTGGTGCTGGCACAGTCCTGAATGTACAGCCTGACGTGCTCAACCGTTATTTTGTCGATGTCGGTCCCACTACTGCCGCTGCCGTACCTCCGCCCAGCCGGATTATGCCCGTTTTACTGCCGCGTGTTCTGACCTGCTCGTTTCAAGTTCAACCTGTGACTCTTGAATCACTTTTTTATACTCTCGCTAACATGAAATCGTCCAAATCTTGCGGAGCTGATGGATTAGCGTTTACATGTTGCAGCAGTGCTTCCATGGGTTTGGGCACGTCTTGCTCGATATTGTTAACTCTAGTTTGACCGCCGGTTCGGTGCCGCAGCCGTGGAAGCACGCCCTTGTCACGCCTCTCCCTAAAACGTCCGACGTGTCTGATCCCTCCAAATTCCGACCGATCTCTGTTGTACCGGGTATAGCCAAAATTGTTGAACGTGTTGTTCACCATCAACTCAACGCGTACTTTGAAAAACACCGCCTGTTCTCGAGTACTCAGCACGCGTACAGGCGGCGCCATTCGACCGAAACAGCACTCACGGTGCTTTCGGACCGCATTCTCTCTGGTATGGATAACACTGAAATTACGATACTTATTCTAGCTGACCTTTCAAAATGCTTTGATGTGGTGAACCATGACGCGCTGCTCTCCAAACTTAGGTTGTACAATGTAGACACGCGCTGGTTTGAGTCATATCTAGCCAATCACTCCCAGCAGGTGCAAACCCGTGACAGAAGCGGTCAGCTTGTGCGCTCGGCATCCCTGCCCAACACCATGGGGGTGTATCAGGGGACAGCACTGGGTCCAATTATGTTTTCAATTTTCTCCAATGATCTTACCATGCACGCTCATGGCGCTGAAATTGCTCAATACGCAGACGATGTCCAAATTTGGAAAACCGGCAAAAAACATGACATCGTAGCACTGATTTCGTCATTGGAGAACACCCTTGCCGTGGTTTCGGACTGGTTCAGCTCTAATTCTATGAAAGTAAACACATCAAAAACTCAGCTTATTGTTTTCGGAACCAAAAATACGTTGCGTGATCTCCCCCCAATCGAAATCAAATTTGGCACATCCGTTGTAACTGAAAGCCGTACAGTAAAAAATCTTGGTCTAGTGATGGATAGACACCTTTCCTTTGATGACCACATCAGTCAACTGGTCGCCAGGTGCACTGGTGCCCTGATCGCCCTATCTCACTCGAGGCACGTCCTTCCATCATATACCGTGGCCTTTGTTGTGAACGCCCTTGTAGTAAGCTCGATACGGTATTGCATGTCTGTTTACGGCACCTGTGGCAAAACGCAGATGCATCGGGTTCAAAAGCTTCTGAACTTCTGTGCTCGTGTCATAAGCGGTCGCCGTAAACACGATCATATATCCGGAGTGCTAAATGAACTTGGGTGGCTTAGTGCTGAGCAACTGGTCAAATACCATCAGCTCTGCTTGCTGAAATCTGTGCTCGCAACTGGTCTCCCGCATGATATCGCCGAAATGTTCTCCTATGTCTCGACAGTGCATAACACCAGACAGACTGGGCAGCTGTCATGCCCTCGAGCTAAGACGGGTTCTGGGGTTAGGCGTTTTGTCCATTGTGGTGTTTTGTTCAATGGTCTTCCACCAGACCTTAGGGACCTCAGAATGGCGCCTTTCAAGCGCAGACTTAAGCAGCTGCTGCTCTCTGAGTCGGTGTAGTGCGTACTGTATGGCGTGTAACGTGGTGGTGCTCGGCGGCGCACTTGCTTATCATGAATGCTTGTTGTATGTATGTGTTTTACCTCTAGTCCCATATCTTGATGCTCTTGCCTTTTAATATGACGTGGACGCAGAATAGCTACTGTACTGTGGATGTTGTCTGATTTAATACATATACATATACATATAGTGTACCGTGGGTGTGGGAGCCGCCCGTCAGTTCAAGGAACAGTACAGTGTACCGTGGGTGTGGGAGACGCACGTCAGTTCAGTACAGTGTTCCGTGGGTGTGGGAGCCGCCCGTCAGTTTAGGGACCAGTACAGTGTACCGTGGGTGTGGGAGCCGCCCGTCAGTTCAGTACAGTGTACCGTGGGTGTGGGAGCCGCACGTCAGTTCAGTACAGTGTACCGTGGGTGTGGGAGCCGCCCGTCAGTTCAGGGAACAGTACAGTGTACCGTGGGTGTGGGAGCCGCCCGTCAGTTTAGGGACCAGTACAGTGTACCGTGGGTGTGGGAGCCGCCCGTCAGTTTAGAGACCAGTACAGTGTACCGTGGGTGTGGGAGCCGACCGTCAGTTCAGGGAACAGTAGTGTACCGTGGGTGTGGGAGCCGCCCGTCAGTTTAGGGACCAGTACAGTGTACCGTGGGTGTGGGAGCCGCCCGTCAGTTCAGTACAGTGTACCGTGAATGTGGGAGCCGCACGTCAGTTCAGTACAGTGTACCGTGGGTGTGGGAGCCGCCCGTCAGTTCAGGGAACAGTACAGTGTACCGTGGGTGTGGGAGCCGCCCGTCAGTTTAGGGACCAGTACAGTGTACCGTGGGTGTGGGAGCCGCCCGTCAGTTTAGAGACCAGTACAGTGTACCGTGGGTGTGGGAGCCGCCCGTCAGTTCAGGGACCAGTACAGTGTACCGTGGGTGTGGGAGCCGCCCGTCAGTTTAGGGACCAGTACAGTGTACCGTGGGTGTGGGAGCCGCCCGTCAGTTCAGTACAGTGTACCGTGGGTGTGGGAGCCGCCCGTCAGTTCAGTACAGTGTACCGTGGGTGTGGGAGCCGCCCGTCAGTTTAGGGACCAGTACAGTGTACCGTGGGTGTGGGAGCCGCCCGTCAGTTCAGTACAGTGTACCGTGGGTGTGGGAGCCGCCCGTCAGTTCAGTACAGTGTACCGTGGGTGTGGGAGCCGCCCGTCAGTTTAGGGACCAGTACAGTGTACCGTGGGTGTGGGAGCCGCCCGTCAGTTCAGTACAGTGTACCGTGGGTGTGGGAGCCGCCCGTCAGTTCAGTACAGTGTACCGTGGGTGTGGGAGCCGCCCGTCAGTTTAGAGACCAGTACAGTGTACCGTGGGTGTGGGAGCCGCCCGTCAGTTCAGGGAACAGTAGTGTACAGTGGGTGTGGGAGCCGCCCGTCAGTTTAGGGACCAGTACAGTGTACCGTGGGTGTGGGAGCCGCCCGTCAGTTTAGGGACCAGTACAGTGTACCGTGGGTGTGGCAGCCGCACGTCAGTTCAGTACAGTGTACCGTGGGTGTGGGAGCCGCACGTCAGTTTAGGGACCAGTACAGTGTACCGTGGGTGTGGCAGCCGCACGTCAGTTCAGTACAGTGTACCGTGGGTGTGGGAGCCGCCCGTCAGTTTAGGGACCAGTACAGTGTACCGTGGGTGTGGGAGCCGCCCGTCAGTTCAGTACAGTGTACCGTGGGTGTGGGAGCCGCCCGTCAGTTTAGGGACCAGTACAGTGTACCGTGGGTGTGGGAGCCGCCCGTCAGTTTAGGGACCAGTACAGTGTACCGTGGGTGTGGCAGCCGCACGTCAGTTCAGGGACCAGTACAGTGTACCGTGGGTGTGGGAGCCGCCCGTCAGTTTAGGGACCAGTACAGTGTACCGGGGGTGTGGCAGCCGCACGTCAGTTCAGTACAGTGTACCGTGGGTGTGGCAGCCGCACGTCAGTTCAGTACAGTGTACCGTGGGTGTGGGAGCCGCCCGTCAGTTTAGGGACCAGTACAGTGTACCGTGGGTGTGGGAGCCGCCCGTCAGTTCAGGGACCAGTACAGTGTACCGTGATTGTGGGAGCCGCCCGTCAGTTCAGTACAGTGTACCGTGGGTGTGGGAGCCGCCCGTCAGTTCAGGGACCAGTACAGTGTACCGTGGGTGTGGGAGCCGCCCGTCAGTTCAGTACAGTGTACCGTGGGTGTGGCAGTCGCACGTCAAGACACCGTCGCCTACTTGAAGTGTCGTGCCCCCCCCCCCCCCCGACCAGTGATTTCTACCGGTCACGTGATCAGACCAGCCATTGAACGTCGCCAGGTCACGTGGCCCGCCGCGTCCCCCTGCGGTGGCGCCGGCCCGCGGGGCTGATCAGGGATGGGCGGTGTCCTGTGTGTCGGCCAGCGGGCAGACGGCTCCGGCCGCCGCCGACTGGCAGCGCAGCCCGTCGCACAGTCACGCCCCGGCTACTGCCAGTCACCACGGACGCTCACTCCCATCACAATCACACAGTTTATTCCGTATTTTGAAAACAGGACGTCCTATGACTTGATATACTTTTCACTGGAGTTTGGTGGTCAATAGAATCGCGGCCACATATCACGGCAGTGTCGATGCTCCAGAGGGCAGCAGGGGTCCGTACCGCGCTGGATGGCACCTCTGCCCGCTGATTCAGAGGCACAGCAAATCAAGGCTGCTTCGGACGACCGCATTTTGCACCCAGGTAAGGCGCTGTTAGTTTGTATAATGCCATTTGACATAAAACAACATACCTTTGACAAGGAAACCACCTTTTCTGAATCATTTATTGTTTGTTAAAAAACCAATGTTCAATTGTGAAAACAAAATTGTGTTATGCTAGAAGATATCAGCGAATCGTACAGACAGAAGACAACCGTTTTTAAAAAAAATCCGCTAACACCATTGCAACAGCATGCCCCGTAAACATAAGGTTCAGCATCCAAACTGTTCGCCAATCTCGTACAAAAACTCATCCCGATTTCAGACTGAGATAGATGTTCTCGGCCAGGTTGCATTTACACAGCAGACTGCTACTTACTGAACATTACGAAGGAACTGCACGCGACTTCTACACATGCTTTTCGTGCACAACCTTTTCTTTCCTAACCCAAGCACAACAACGTTTCGGTTAGAAAGATCACATGTCACAGTACAACACTGTATCATGGCTTTTAAATATCGGGTCTTCGCTTCAGAGTATTTTCAATCGAGCACTTTTCGCTCACAAATTCATAGCGAACATTAATCAGAGCAAACGCATGCCATCTCAAACTCCTACATAGAAACACGTTTATCAAAGAAACAGGAAACACCGAGCCACCGTCCTCAGACACCGAATCATCACTGGGCGCTGAGACGGAGGACGTGCGTCACGTGCGGGTCCTGTTTGTGACGTCATCACTGGGCGCTGAGACGGAGGACGTGTGTCACGTACGGGTCCTGTTTGTGACGTCATCACTGGGCGCTGAGACGTTGGAGGACGTGCGTCACGTACGGGTCCTGTTTGTGACGTCATCACTGGGAGCTGATACGTTGGAGGACGTGCGTCACGTACGGGTCCTGTTTGTGACGTCATCACTGGGAGCTAATACGTTGGAGGGCGTGCGTCACGTACGGGTCCTGTTTGTGACGTCATCACTGGGCGCGGAGACGTTGGAGGACGTGCGTCACGTACGGGTCCTGTTTGTGACGTCATCACTGGGCGCTGAGACGTTGGAGGACGTGCGTCACGTACGGGTCCTGTTTGTGACGTCATCACTGGGAGCTGATACGTTGGAGGGCGTGCGTCACGTACGGGTCCTGTTTGTGACGTCATCACTGGGCGCTGAGACGTTGGAGGACGTGCGTCACGTACGGGTCCTGTTTGTGACGCAGCTCGTCCATGAGTCTCGTGACGGTCTGGCACCGCTCTTCAGATCCGAGGTCGGCACTCAGCGCGTCGTACCGCTCCAGAAACGTGCCGATCGCGTCACTGTTCTCTCGCTGGGGGTGAGCGGGGGAGACGGGTCAGCGTGACCGCCCGGGACGACGCCAGCCTCGCACGCCGGCAAAGCTAACGCGACAGACAGCTCAGCAATGGCCGGCAACTGCAGGCTGCAGGGTTTGTGTCGGCAATGGCCGGCAATGGCCGGCAATGGCCGGCAATGGCCGGCAACTGCAGGGTTTGTGTCAGCAATGGCCGGCAACTGCAGGCTGCAGGGTTTGTGTCAGCAATGGCCGGCAACTGCAGGCTGCAGGGTTTGTCAGCAATGGCCGGCAACTGCAGGCTGCAGGGTTTGTGTCAGCAATGGCCGGCAACTGCAGGCTGCAGGGTTTGTCAGCAATGGCCGGCAACTGCAGGCTGCAGGGTTTGTCAGCAATGGCCGGCAACTGCAGGCTGCAGGGTTTGTGTCAGCAATGGCCGGCAACTGCAGGCTGCAGGGTTTGTGTCAGCAATGGCCGGCAACTGCAGGCTGCAGAGTTTGTGTCAGCAATGGCCGGCAACTGCAGGCTGCAACTGCAGGTATGTCTGTAAGTGTGCAGTATGACAAGTATGTCTTCCCCTGGATAAGGAAGACATATCTTATATGAATAGCAAATTCGTCTTTCGAAAGAATGGCTAAAACAAGAGACAAGAGTTAGCTAAAACAAGACAACCTGGTGCAAGAGCTGGGCGATGAGAAGCACTGCTAGCGGAAGAACAAGTGACCACCGCAGTCTCCCGACCTCACCCGCTGGACTAGGCTTCGTGACGCGATTTGCAGCAGAGTCCAGTGCACCTCCCACCCCAACCTGGAGTCGCTGAAGTAGAAGATCGTGAAGGGATGGAAGGAGTTGTTTGAGGACCTATTCACATGAGCCACGCGGCGCTGTCCATCCGCAACACCCTGGCGGTGGGGCAGAGGGCGTGCGCGAGGATAATCACCGGTTGGACCAGAGCCACCCCCCCCCCCCCCCCCGGTCAGGAGTCCCCAAACCAGAGGCGTTGCTCGAGCCGCTCAGCGTCCGCGGAGAAAACTCTAGAAGAGCTCCCAGCACCAGACATCGCCAGACCATGCACCAGACTGTCTGGGGCTGGGAGCTCTTCTAGAGTTTTCTCCGCGGACGCTGAGCGGCTCGAGCAACGCCTCGGGTTTGGGGACTCCTGACCGGGGGGGGGGGGGGGGGGGGTGGCTCTGGTCCAACCGGTGATTATCCTCGCGCACGCCCTCTGCCCCACCGCCAGGGTTTGCGGATGGACAGCGCCGCGTGGCTCATGTGAATAGGTCCTCAAACAACTCCTTCCAACCCTTCACGATCTTCTACTTCAGCGACTCCAGGTTGGGGTGGGAGGTGCACTGGACTCTGCTGCAAATCGCGTCACGAAGCCTAGTCCAGCGGGTTGAGGTCGGGAGACTGCGGTGGTCACTTGTTCTTCCGCTAGCAGTGCTTCTCATCGCCCAGCTGTTGCACCAGGTTCTCTTGTTTTAGCTAATTCTTGTCTCTTGTTTTAGCCATTCTTTCGAAAGACGAAGTTGCTATTCATATAAGATATGTCTTCTTTATCCAGGGGAAGACATACTTGTCCAGGAATCGCCCGTAAGCGTTGCTATCAATATTTTAATTAGTGTCAACATAGGTGATTGGGCAAATCTAGCGGTCAAAGTGAACCCCGCCGAGCACCATTACCCTCTGTGGATGTTTATTGACGGCATTGAAGTCTACCCTCGGGTCATCGGTGCTCTCAGCAAGGTCCGAAAGGCACATTGAGCTCCATCATGTGCATCCACGTGCAGCAGTTTTTCACCTGAGAATATCCTCATGGGCTTGCCGGTGCCGGAGCATGAAGGGCCAATGCCTGGCCCTTCATGAAGTTCAGCGAAGGTTTGCTTGAGGGAGCTTTTCAGTGACGACGCGATATTGCATATGCGTTTCTTCACAAATCCGGTTCCTTCGTAGAGGATTCAGCACCCAGTTATCCTCTTTGCCGACTCACGAATGGACTGATCTCGTTTGATGGTGGGGACTCACGAATGGACTGACTGGCCTCTCGTTTGATGGTGGGGATCACTGCCTTCACGTTACGCAGGTTTGGGACTGTCCGAGGGCTTCCGGACCTGGGAGCATCCTATTCTCTAGAGTGCCTCCAGATCCCAATGTGCACCTGTCCTTCTTTAACCGTGTTCAATGAAACCCCACAATCTGCTACGATTTGTGTCTGAGTCTTTCCGGTGCCTGCCGGGCCGCGCAAGTAGCGCACGACAGGTGTTTAACCCCTCCCACCCTGTCACCCGGACATGTGAGGTCATGCCTGGAGGCAGTTCCACCCCAAACAAGCAGAGAGTAACTCTTTCAGGTCTTAAACTTCAAGTCAGGTCAGGAGTCGTCAAGGGGTTATAACTTTCTGCTGATGTTTTCTGTTTGTTGTTGGATGTTTTCAGTGATGCAAGAAACACGTGTTCATTCTATTCCTGGCAAAAAATTGCAAGAAAATTGACAATATTCTCACAATACCAATGTGTTTCTATAGGCAGTGAACACATTAATAGTTCACGTTGATATCTGTGATAGTTTTCAAGTTATTGAGAAAATCTGGGAGGGGGCAGATTCTGCCCCCCCCCCCCTTAGGGGGGGGGGGACTTGGGAGGGGGGTTAAGTGTCACGGGGCTGCTTGAATTGCATCAGGTGCGCTGCTTTGTCTATCATTGAAAGAACGGGATTGACATCAAAACTTCAATTCAATCACTCGAGAAAAAACTTCCGTTTTCGTGATGTTTTCTCCTAAGATCATTGTTTTTCACGTTCAGTGCAGGGTAACGCGCGCGGTGGGGGGGGGGGGGGGGGGGCGCATACTTGTATTGAATGTTTTGCAGTGACTTTACCCCCCCCCCAATATTTCTGTGGGGGGGGGGGGAATTGGCCCCTGATGCCCCCTGGATCCGCCAGTGTGTATGATAACTACAGTAAATCTGACGAAAAGGTTCGCCAACACCCGCCGTACAGGTGGGTAATGTGTGCCGCATATTTTGCTGCTTAACCTGGACGAACGGTTCCCCGATGGGCGCTGCTACCCGCACCACTTTGGACCCGATTAAAATATAAGGGTTTGCCTTACCACCTAATGTACGCAAACAATTCTGCGCAAATGAGTTCATATTTGACAGACCACGGGAAAATTATTGAGTTTAACGGCAAAAGTAACGCTGGTTCGATACCATCCACACATACCGAGAAATAAGGCAAATACCTTAGGGGCGGTGTTGCCCCGTCTTACCCTACAGAGACTACATTCTTTGGAGTAAACTACAAAAAGAAGCTCAAAGCCTATTGTAAACTGCATAGTTTCATTGTCTTTCCCATGTTCGTCATAACCTTCCATAGTTCTAAACATGTGTTCCAGCTGAATGTTAACACAGCTCAGTTAACCCGCCATTGACTGGGGGGGGGGGGGCGTTTACCGCTCCCCCTGATTAATTTTCGTAATAGGGACGTTCCAGGACAGATCGACCAGTGCCTTACACCCTCATATTTCAAAGACATCTAAGATTGGGTCCATAGGGTAGTGTTAGGCCCTGAGGACGACTGTGCAAATATTTTGCCTCGCCGAGCAACGGTCACCGAGTTATAGCCTCAGGCAATGTCGAGAGGTCACGCTGCAGATCTTTCTTTGATGGATCATAACTGGTAGTGAGACGACCGGAAACCTTAAAAGCGATATATCATTTTCGATTTTTTATTATTGTGATCTTATGACCTTTTCTTACGTGACCTTTTCCCAGTCGAAACCTGTATTTTTGACTTAATGCCAGATTGAGTTTTATCAATTACCTTTCGCTGAAAAGTGATATAGCCTATTAAATGCCCCCTTTCAGCCTCGCAAAAACCCGTATAGGTGGCGCTGCGAACATTACCCATGTATATCTCCGGACTGGGTAAAGATATCGAGGTGCGGTTAACGCCAATGGATTGAATAGATGATTCTGAGCAAGAAATGTTGGTATGACTTTTTTACCCGAGGTCAAGGTCAAGGTCAAGGTCATAATTTAGGCAAAATTTGTAAATAATTTCCGTTTGCTGTACGTACGGGATTTTTGTGTGAGTATTTCCGGGGTATTGCACCGAGTTTAGACAAGGACAAATCGAGAAGGCCATTTTGGGATGCGCCAAAACTATCTGGGGGGGGGGGGGGGGGGGGGTGCAAAAAGGTCGAAAATTTCCAAACTTCATCGGAAGTTACTTTGTCACCGTTTGGTCGATCGATCTGGTTGCTCAGTACTGGATTCTTTGATCATGAAACACATTTTCAAGCGCATCTCATTGCATTTTGAGCATCAGTGTGCCAA
>JAXIVJ010003065.1:60000-80000 GCA_036785665.1 Chirona hameri
TCTTTTGTACATATGGCAACCTACCACCCAAAAAGGAAATGCCTATTTCTTCAAGATTTGCTTGACATTTTTCAATTGAGAATGGGATACATCATACAAATTGAGCTATAGTTATCCCACATGTTATATTATTGTTTTAGATAGGTAGGTAGGTACCTAGTCTAATGTCACCAGAAGCTTCAGATAAAAATGAAAATTGTCTTTTGTTTAGGGAAAAGTCTGCTGTCAGTGTCAAGCACCCCTCAGATTCCTAATTGTAATGTTTTTATCTGAAAATCCAATATGTTTTGGAAAGTTATGCTTTGTGCATTATTTTGCTTGCAGAACTTGTTGAAAAGGCATTTTTTACATTTAATTTGAAGTTCATGTATTACGCTGATGGAAACCTACCACACAAAACTGAAATCCTTATTTGTTGAGGATTTGATATTATTTGAAACTTCAATTGAAAATCTGATAAATATTCAGCAAGTTACCCCACATGTC
The DNA here is from genome assembly GCA_036785665.1 of Chirona hameri. Lineage (NCBI taxonomy): Eukaryota > Metazoa > Arthropoda > Thecostraca > Balanomorpha > Balanidae > Chirona > Chirona hameri. The sequence continues at coordinate 60,487 of JAXIVJ010003065.1, forward strand.
AGATTGTTGTTTTAGCTAGGTAGGCACCAAGAGCTGCGGATAAAATAAAAATTTATTTTGTTTAGGGTAAAGGCTGCCATCACTGTGAGGCACCCCTCAAATCCCTAATTATATTTTGTTATCTGAAAATCCAATGATTTTTGGAAAGTTGTAGCCTTTTGCATTACTTCGCTTGCAGAACTTGTCGAAAAGTAATATTTTGACATTTAAATTACAATCCATCTTTTGTACTTTTCCACACAACCGTTCACATCCTGTTCCCATGCCCTTTACGTCTTCACCTCCCACCCCTTCAAATCTTTAGAATGAAAGATTACACAGCAAGTTTGCTTGTAATAGATTCTGAACAGTTGTTTTCACCACATAGGTAGGATATCGGGTATCTGGCAGCACAAACTACCACACTAAATGCCCTATGGTAGAAATCCCAAACCGGATTATGACAACCTTGATTATCAAACCTTGATTTTTTGTCAACATTTTGGTGTTCCTGTCTGTGATTTCAATTATTTTGGAAGCAACAAATGCCGTAAATATTAATAATTAGATTGCATTCCCCGTATCACATTGAGCAATTCCCTATCTGCCTATGGCCTACATTCTGGCCAAGCTTGAGCTGATAACCATAGTGTGTAAGTCCACTCTTCAGGTGACTAGGTGAGCTGCCTCAATTTTTGGGCTTATTTGCAATTATTAAGATAATGAAGGAAGGATGCACTGTCAGGGACGCAGGAACTATGGCCCCCCGTCCCCTGTTCCTATGCCTATGTGCACTGCCCTCACACCAAAGTCACTATTGCCAAAATCTTCATGCTTATTCCTAATGCTATGTGTCAGTATTTCCTACTTACGAGTGGGGTAAACTGAACTGAACCCTTCCTAGCCCTGAACAAGAACCAGAACATTGTCATGCTCTAGCTCTCTCCTCACAATACTGACCTGTAACATCATGAGTAACATGACAATGTGCATAGGTAGGAAGTGTTCAGAGTATGGGCAGTTTCCCCCTCCTAGTGTGAAAAAATCTGTGACATCTCTTGCCGCCTGAGGGGGCGCTCTGGCCGCCTGAGGGGATGCTCTCTGGCCGCCTGAGGAGGCACTCTGGCTGCCTGAGGGAGCGCTCTGGCTGCCTGAGGGAGCGCTCTGGCTGCCTGAGGGGCGCTCTGATTGCCTGAGGGGGGCGCTCTGGCCGCCTGAGCGGGCGCTCTGGCTGCCTGAGGGGCGCTCTGGCTGCCCGAGGGGGCGCTCTGGCTGCCTGAGGGGCGTTCTGGCTGCCTGAGGGGGCGCTCTGTCAGCCTGAGGGGCACTCTGGCCGCCATAGGGGGGGGGGGGGCGCTCTTACCGCCTGAGGGAGCGCTCTGGCCGCCTGAGGGGATGCTTTCTGGCTGCCTGAGGGGCGCTCTGATTGCCTGAGGGGGGCGCTCTGGCCGCCTGAGCGGGCGCTCTGGCTGCCTGAGGGGTGCTCTGGCTGCCTGAGGGGGCGCTCTGGCTGCCTGAGGGGGCGCTCTGGCTGCCTGAGGGGGCGCTCTGTCCGCCTGAGGGGGCACTCTGTCTGCCTGAGGGGCACTCTGGCCGCCTTAGGGGGGGGGGGGGGGCACTCTTGCCGCCTGAGGGGCGCTCTGGCCGCCTGAGGGGATGCTCTCTGGCCGCCTGAGGAGGCACTCTGGCTGCCTGAGGGAGCGCTCTGGCTGCCTGAGGGAGCGCTTTGGCTGCCTGAGGGGCGCTCTGACTGTCTGAGGGGGGCGCTCTGGCCGCCTGAGCGGGCGCTCTGGCTGCCTGAGGGGCGCTCTGGCTGCCCGAGGGGGCGCTCTGGCTGCCCGAGGGGGCGCTCTGGCTGCCTGAGGGGGCGTTCTGGCTGCCTGAGGGGGCGCTCTGGCTGCCTGAGGGGCGTTCTGGCTGCCTGAGGGGGCGCTCTGTCAGCCTGAGGGGCACTCTGGTCGCCATGGGGGGGGGGCGCTCTTACTGCCTGAGGGGGCGCTCTGGCCGCCTGAGGGGATGCTTTCTGGCCGCCTGAGGAGGCGCTCTGGCCGCCTGAGGGGGCGCTCTGGCTTCCGGAGGGAGCGCTCTGGCCGCATGAGGGGGGGGGGGGGGGCTCTTGCCACATGAAGGCTGCTCTGGCTGCCTGAGGGGATGCTCTCTGGCCGCCTGAGGAGGCGCTCTGGCCGCCTGAGGGGGCGCTCTGGCCGCCTGAGAGGGCGCTCTGGCCGCCTGAGGGGGCGCTCTGGCCGCCTGAGGGGGCGCTCTGGCCGCCTGAGGGGGCGCTCTGGCCGCCTGAGGGGGCGCTCTGGCCGCCTGAGGGGGCGCTCTGGCTTCCGGAGGGGGCGCTCTGGCTTCCGGAGGGGGCGCTCTGGCCGCATGAGGGGGGCTCTTGCCACATGAGGGCCGCTCTGGCAGCCTGAGGGGGCGCTCTGGCAGTGGCGGCGGAAGAGGGGGGGGGGCAGGGGGAAGGAGGCAGTTCCCCCCCCCCCCCCAAACTCAGCCGAGGGGAGCTTTGTGTTTGGCAGGGGCTGCTGGCCTGAGAGGGGCACTCTGTCGCCTGAGAGGGGGCACTCTGTCGCCTGAGAGGGGGCGCTCTGGCCGCCTGAGAGGGGCGCTCTGGCCGCCTGAGAAAGGGCGCTCGGGCCGCCTGAGAGGAGGCGCTCTGGCCGCCTGAGAAGGGGTGCTCTGGCTGCTTGAAATGGGGCGCTCTGGCCACCTGAGAGGGGGCGCTCTGGCCGGAGGAGAAGGGCTGCTCTGGCCGCATGAGAGGGGGTGCTCTGGTTGCCTGGGAGGGGGCGCTCTGGCCGCTTGAGAGGGCCGCTCTGGCCGCTTGAGAGGGCCGCTCTGGCCGCCTGAGAAGGGCGCTCTGGCCGCCTGAGAAGGGCGCTCTGGCCGCCGCCTGAAAGAGGGCCCTCTGGCTGCCTGAGAGGGGTCGCTCTGGCCACCTGAGTGGGGGCGCTCTGGCCGCCTGAGAAGGGGTGCTCTGGCTGCTTGAAAGGGGGTGCTCTGGCCACCTGAGAGGGGGCGCTCTGGCCGGAGGAGAAGGGGTGCTCTGGCCACCTGAGAGGGGGTGCTCTGGTTGCCTGGGAGGGGGCGCTCTGGCCGCTTGAGAGGGCCGCTCTGGCCGCTTGAGAGGGCCGCTCTGGCCGCCTGAGAAGGGCGCTCTGGCCGCCGCCTGAAAGAGGGTCCTCTGGCTGCCTGAGAGGGGTCGCTCTGGCCACCTGAGTGGGGGCGCTCTGGACGACTGAGAGGGGCGCTCTGTCCGCCTGGGGGGACTCTTTGACCGCCTGAGGGGCGCTCTGGCCGCCTGTGTTTCAAGGCCTCTGGCCGGAGGAGAAGAGCTGCTCTGGCCGCATGAGAGGGGGTGCTCTGGTTGCCTGGGAGGGGGCGTTACATGGATTTGAAAGGAAATAGTATCCGTTCACGAAAACACATGCTAGTTTGGATCAAGCAATATGTCAAACGTTTATATTTGATACACAAAAGCGTATACTTCAACAGACCATAATTTAGCAGACTTGTAAATTGTCAGGTAGAAGCAAGGTCGATTGAAACTCTGGCGGATCTTTAGATACAAATATATGATTTAATGATCAGCAGGGCAAGAAAACATTCCCTTTCGTTAGACAAAACGGTTGTTTATATCTATGCGAAGTTAAAGTTTCATCCGATTCTATCCAGTTTATGAAACACTTGTTTATGTTCTACTTCGAATTTTCTGTGACGTTTCACGCATCCCTATTTCAAAGACAGGATAAACCATAAAATATGTTACAAGCGCTTTGTGAAAACAAAAATTGAATCCGTTAGAATGGTTTTGTTAAGAACTTTTTTTTTGTCAACGTTCGTACGTGTTGTTGAAACGTCTTTATATCAGTATATTTTTGGGATCCGTTGGAACGGTTTCGTTAGAACGTTTTCTTTTGCAGCCTTCGTACGTGTTGTTGGCACGGCTTTTCTTCGTATATTTTGACATTGCAAGGGGCGGGGCCGATGTGGCCGCATTTGGAAGCGTTCGTACGTGGATCCGTTGGAACGTTTTTTCTTCTCTCGTTGGAACGTTTTTTTCTTCAGTGTTCGTTCGTGTTGTTGGAACGTTTTTTCTCCGTATTTTTATGGGCGCCATGTGACCTTCGTTGTCGGAGCGCCCCTAAACCCCAATCATCATCATCTCCGTATTTTTGACAATTGCAAGGGGCGGGGCCGCGCAAATACATCGGAAAACTTATTTACGACTTATCTACGAGATGGTCTGGGGGTCCGGGGGTGGAGACAGCTCCCCCCCCCCCCCCCCCCCCCCGTAGGTCACAGCGCAGGGAGCGAATGCGAGTGGGTGTTCTAAACGTGGGTCCCTGTGGCCGTAATTGCTGTATAGTTTAGGCCAGGTAGGCCAGGTTCGAATATGTTATAACAATTTTGTAATTGCAATTTTGTAATCACAATTTTGTAATTACATTTTTGTTTTCCAATATTTTAATAACATCGAAACTAGCGCAAATTAGCCTGCCTACACATTGTTATTTATCATGAAGGCATATAATGTTTCATCGCTCTATCTTTTGCGAATATGTACCAAACTTCTATGAACAATCAACTCTCATTTGAAAAAAGTGCATTAAAATCGGCAGTTTAATTTGGCCCGGACGGCGAACTATTTAGTGTTCACGACTTATTAACAAAAAATCCCATCAATTTTCAACAAACAGGTATTTAATATATTATATATATGCACACATGAAACATTTATCTAAACCGTTTATTCATAATCAATCAATAAACGTTTCAGAAAACCGTGATGCATTCTGCGGATTAACTTGGCCAAGGATGGCGACATATTTAGTGTATGCGATTTGTTTCATTGACCGATCAGGGACGTTGTCACGCTTCTTGGAGCACTTACTTCATTGCTGGCCCTATGACTTGTTTACAAATAACATTCAAACCAGAGATAGTGATAGAGATAGTGATAGAGATAGATAGTGAGAGAGATAGATAGATAGATAGATAGATAGATAGATAGATAGATAGATAGATAGATAGATAGATAGATAGATAGATAGATAGATAGATAGATAGATAGATAGATAGATAGATAGATAGATAGATAGATAGATAGATAGATAGATAGATAGATAGATAGATAGATAGATAGATAGATAGATAGATAGATAGATAGATAGATAGATAGATAGATAGATAGATAGATAGATAGATAGATAGATAGATAGATAGATAGATAGATAGATAGATAGATAGATAGATAGATAGATAGATAGATAGATAGATAGTGTCACCATATGTTAGTACATCTTTTTTAATTTCCCATAATTTGATTTTTGCAATAGAAAATGTTGTTAGTTCACTTTTAAATTGAGGCACGATCAATTTGAAACCACACATGTTCAGGGGCGGATCCAGTTTGGGGGGGGGCATAGGGGCCATCATGCCCCCGCCCCCAAAGGTCCTGATACTATGTTCCACCCCCCCCCCCCCCCCCCCAACGGTCGGACGTACAGTTGTAAAAGTGGCCTTTGCAGCAGTCAAAATCCAGCTATCCACGGTGAAAAACTTGCAAATTTCTCGCCGCTTCGCGGCATGACACAATGCGCAATTGCTTATACAAATTTGGAAAATGGGAAAATTAATTAATTAATTGTCTGGCAGTCTTTCCTTGGCGGTACCTAATTGCCAGCCCCTGGGGCCCTTCATAAAATATTAACTTTCAAGCGGGCTACAATTACATGTTTAGCTAGTCTGCCGAGTTCCGAAAAAAGGCGACGCAAAGACACAGACAGGCACCCGGAAGCTGCTTCAGCGGTGCCCAGCTTGCTGGACCGAAGAGCTAATAGTGGGGACCAGGCCAGGACCATCTCCCCCCAGGCTCCTCCAGATCCACAGGGACCATTTATGCGCGGAAACGTCGTTCTTCCCCTTTGCTGCTTTCAAACCATTTGCATTGTTACTAGTTGTTTGTTACAGTTTGGTTCATATGTATACAGTTATTATTATTATTATATGTACTATTGAGCGCTGACTGCCACCGGTCATTGTGATTTACTATCCGAGGCTAATGTATATAAAAAACTACCTTCATTTCAATATTTTTCATCATACCGAGGCAAGGAAAAGGGGTTACCTGAGGCTTGGCCCCACTTACGGTCTGGCTCCAATATGAAAATTTCGTTTTCCACGACCTAAAATTAACATTTTCACGTCCATTTCACCGTCCATTTCAGCAGGGGCGCAACCACCTATACGGACGATACGGAATGTCCGTACCGGCGCCCCCCGGACCATTTTCGTTTTGCAATTAGCACCGCCAACAGGACAGGCACCAGTGGCGTACAGAGTATACGGTCATTCAGGGCATGACCTGGTCCTTTGGACCCGAGGCGCCCATGCAAAGCTGGCGCCCCTCCGACCAGTGACGGCGCCCCTCCGGAAAGTGACGGTGCCCCTCCGGCTAGTGACGGCGCCCCCTCCGATCAGTGACGGCTGACGGCACCCCTCCGACCAGTGACGGCGCCCCTCCGGCCAGTGACGGGCGCCCCTCCGGCTACTGACGGCACCCCTCCGGCTAGTGACGGCGCCCCTCCGACCAGTGACGGCGCCCCTCTGGCTAGTAAATGCGCCCCTACGGCCAGTGACGACGCCCCTCCGACCAGTGAAGGCGCCCCTCAGACCAGTGACGGCGCCCCCCCCCCCCCCCCCCGGCAAGTGACGGTGACCCTCCGGCTAGTGACGGCGCCCCCTCCGGTCAGTGACTGCGCCCCTCCGGCCAGTGAAGGCGCCCCTCTGGCCAGCGACGGCGCCCCTCCGACCAGTGATGGCGCCCCTCCGACCAGTGACGGCGCCCCTCTGGCCAGTGACGGCGCCCCTCCGGCTAGTGACGGCGCCCCCTCCGGTCAGTGACGGCACCCCTCCGGCCAGTGACGGCGCCCCTCCGGCCAGTGACGGCGCCCCTCCGGCCAGTGACGGCGCCCCTCAGATCAGTGACGGCGCCCCTCCGGCCAGTGAAGGCGCCCCTGTGGCCAGCGATGGCGCCCCTCCGACCAGTGATGGCGCCCCTCCGTCCAATGACGGCGCCCCTCCGGCTAGTGACGGCGCCCCTCCGGGCTCCTACTAGTGACGGCGCCCCTCCGGACAGTGACGGCGCCTCTCCCGCCAGTGACCGCGCCCCCTCCGGCGAGTGACTGCGTCCCTCCGACTAGTGACTGCCCCTCTCCGGACCGTGACGACGCCCTCCTGCCAGTAACGGCGCCCCTCCTACTAGTGACGGCGCCCCCTCCGGTCAGTGACGGCGCCCCCTCCGGTCAGTGACGGCGCCCCTCCGGCCAGTGACGGCGCCCCTCCAAATAGTGACGACGCCCCTCCGGTCAGTGACGGAGCCCCTCCGGTGAGTGACTGCGCCCATCCGACTAGTGACCGCCCCTCTGCCCATGACGCGCCCCTGGCCAGTGACGGCGTCCCTCCGGCTAGTGACCGGGGGGGGGGGGGGGGGGGGACGCCTCCTTCCGAACGGTGCGGGAGTTGAGGCGCCCCCCCATGCAAAATTGTCGCCAATAATGATGGCGCCCCTGTCGATCGGGTGTCGCCCCTCAGGCCTCAAGGCAATGACCTGGTCCTTTGTGAATTTCTGCGCCCGCCACCGACAGGCACTCCCTGGAATCGGACAATTAGCACTCCTAGAAGTAAATGGCGACTTAGGAACAGGATAGGCGCCACTCGAAGCAAATGCCGCCCCCCATGGAGCAGAACAGGCGCCCTACCGGACAATAAGCAAATGCCGCCCCCACGGGTTAAACAGGCTCCCTCTAAATTGGACAAATGCACATTGCCCATTAGCGAATGCCGCCCCCATGGAGCTGAACATACGCTAGATTATCTAAACCGAAAAATAGGCGTCCCCAGAAGCAAATGCCGCCCCCATACTGAGGGTCCCTGTCCAATCCAGCCAATCAAAAGTTGATATTTTTGAAAGGGGCCTCACAAAATAAAGTGGGCGAAATCCGTAGAATTTTTCATATCTAGGGGCAGGCTCGGATCTAGGTGGAGCTTGCCCCCCCCCCCCCCCCCCCCGTGAGCCGTATGTCGCCCATGTATCGCCCGTCAAGTGCGTCCGTAGAGCGCATCTTTTTGTATGTCGCCCCCCTGACCCTGACCGAAATTCTGGATCCGCGCCTGAGGGGAATATATATTTTTTGGGGAGGCCTCTTTCCCAGGGGCCCACCATGACTAGATTCCCCCCCCCCCCTTCTGAAGATCTGGTTGTGCCCCTGGTGGCTGTAGATGATCGTAAACACAAGAAACCGAAATAAATAGTTTTAGCTTGTTACATAACTCAGAAATGTCTTAAAGATATCCTGAGATCCTTTTCTGTTCGTCGTCAGTTTTGTGAAAGTTCAATCACAGGTGGTGTTACTGGTGTTGTGTGGCGCTTCTTTACATTATGCTTTGCTTTGCTTGCGTTATTTCTGCCGTGTTTTGCCGCGCCGCGCCATTATTGCATTTGTTTACATTCATACTTTTATTTTGCTACATGACGGTGTTTGATTGCCAATCTCAACGTTCTGCAATATTAATCATTAATAACAAGTGCTGTTCTTCCTTTATTTACTTCTTTGCGGCTAAAGGCCAGACCACTGGCGGATGCAGGGGGGGGGGGCATCAGGGGCAAATCCCCTCCCCCCACAGGAATATGGTGGCATTCAATACCAGTATCCCCCCGCGTGTTCCCAATTTATCAAAAATCGTAAAACTGTCTTTGCAGCAGTCAAAGCCCAGCTATCCACGGTCAAAAACCGCAAAATTTCGCGCCACTTCGCCGGCATGACACAACCTTCGCAATTACTTATACAAATTTGGAAAATGCGAAAATGAATTCCATCAAGTGTCTGGCAGAGGCTCTCCTTGGCGGTAATTGGATCAAGTTACTATATGATATTCTTGATGATCCAAGTGTAAGTTTTGTTCAGTGACCCCTATTGGGTCATTTGAGGTCATGCGAGGTCACAATCACTTTTTGTGTCAATAACTCCTGACATAATGAAGACAGAGAAGTAAAACAGACATCAATGTGTTTCTCTCGTCGAGACACGTCTTCCCATATGCAACATGCCCTACTTGGGTTACCACTTGACCTTGACCAGTGACCTTTACACCACTGGTCACCACTTGACCTTGACCTGAGGTCAAATTATTAAGTTGACTTAACAAGGTCACCATGCATATTATTCAAAGCGCCTTTACAAGATAAACACAATGGCGTAAACCGTTTTCCGTTATCTTTATTAAGTAAAAAGTTAATAGCGAAAAAAAACGATTTTGAAAAAAACAGCATTTTCTCTTTTTTGACCTCTGGAGCCTCAAATGTTGACCTGAGATCAAATTTGAGGACACCACACCGATTGCAAATTTCACTGGCTGGCGTTTTTTTTTGCGTTTGTTTCTAACTAGCATAGTTTCTGAGATATATAGGAATTTCTGGAGCAATGTCCTAAAACAGGGAAAAGAAACTGGAAAATTTGACCTTTGATGACCTCTGGTGACTTCAATTTTGACCTGACTTAAAACAATACTGAAATACGTTCGATAGAACATGTATCAAGCTATCAAATGCCGTTTTCCGCTTCTGGCTACGTAGCGTACTTTTCGAGATCTCAGGGGGGGGGGGGGCGGAAATCAACCCCCTGCAGTTTGTGTTCGGGGCAAAGCCCCTGCAGTGCGCGGGTTAAACCTGATACTTTTGTTTTACCAAATGTTGCTGAAGTTGTGGGATCCATTGGGATCATAGCTGCAGTTATGGATTTGTGTTGTGGGATCCTATGGGATCATATGATCCCTTGATCCTATGATCTATATGATCCTATGATCCAGGCCCTCATTTTGTGTGGGATCCACTGAGATCATAGATCCAGTCATGCATTTTTGTCATGGGATCCAGCCACCAGCAGGATCATAGATCCAACACTGTTTTTTCACTGGATCCAGTGAGATTATAGATTCTACCCTAGGATCCATGCACATGTCTGTTAGAAATATTGCTTTCATTATTATCAAACCTTCACTCAGTTAAAATTAACTTGTAAGAATGCATTCTAAGCATCAAATCTAAACTAGCTGTTTTTTTTCTTCTTCAAAATTGCAATGACATTCAAAGGCCCTGGACCAACCCAGTCAGCAGAATTACACCCACACTCACCAAAAGTTGCCCACCCTGAAAAATGCAAGACTTTGGAGAACTGGTACCTATTCACCTAAAAAAAGGTAGCCATGAATAACTCATCTGTGCCGCCTCCTTTCTGGCCAGTCATCCCTCTACTGCGCCACCTCCCTCCGTCAGCCTCCTGTGCCGCCCCACGCCCCGTGCCCTTGGTTCACCGGCGCGGTGGTACCCCTGGTATACCGGCGCAGTGGTGCCCTTGGTACACCGGCGCGGCTGTGCCCTTGGTACACCGGCGCGGCTGTGCCCTTGGTACACCGGCGCGGTGGTGTCCCTGGTACACCGGCTGCGGTGGTGCCCTTGGTTCACCGGCGCGGTGGTACCCCTGGTATACCGGCGCAGTGGTGCCCTTGGTACACCGGCGCGGCTGTGCCCTTGGTACACCGGCGCGGTGGTGTCCCTGGTACACCGGCTGCGGTGGTGCCCTTGGTTCACCGTCGCGGTGGTCCCCTTGGTACACCGGCGCGGTGGTCCCCTTGGTACACCGGCGCGGTGGTCCCCTTGGTACACCGGCGCGGTGGTGACCCTGGTTGTTTTACCAAATGTTGCTGAAGTTGAATGATTTGCGCCGCGTAGCTGCGCGTTTTTTGCCTTTATTTTGGTGTTCGGCGGATCCAGGGGGGGGGGGGGTCATGCCCCCCCCCGTGACCCCCCCCCCCCTGGATCCGCCACTGGAGCTGACCTCTGTTCATTAGCTCCACAGGTTGATCTGGTCATACAACAATATGCCGAAATGGGACCTTGGGTGTTATTTTACTTTGTAAATATTTACCGATGCTTCATGTTATACATTGGCCGATACTGATTGCTGATGCACGTTTTATCTGTTTTCAGGTATGGATGCGTCGACTTCTGGCGCCAGCGCGGCACCTTCTGGCACTGGCGATTCTCGCCTCTGAAACCTCTCTGCAGCGGGTCTGGATTTTGAGGCTGCTTCGACGTCAGCAACGCCACAAGGAACAGCATCACCTAGGGAGACACTGGATCCAGCCAGTTCTGACATGCCGAGAAAAGCAGGGCGAATTTCACCTCCTTGTCGGCCAGCTCCGAAATGACCCGGCTGGATGATGCGAGTGCGATCTTATCCCAGGGCGTCGCTCGTAGGACCGGAGGTGGACAACAGGCGCGTATTGAACTATCGCCTCAGCCGAGCGCGCCGCTGCGTCGAGAACGCGTTCGGAATCATGTCTCAGCGCTGGCGCAAAACCGAGGGACGGTGGGCTGCGCGCCGGAGAGGGTGGCGACGCTGGTGAGGGCGACCTGCGCCCTGCACATGCGGCAACGAAAGGTTGAGGCCGCTGGCGTCGGACGCGGCTCTCCACTTGTGCCGGATGAGCGAGATGCCGAACCTGCCCAGGACATCACCAGGGCTGGCATCAACACGCACTCGCGTGAGGCGGCCCGTATCCGCCAGGTCCTGACGGACTACGTGAATGGTGCCGGCAGTGTGTAGTGGCAGCGCGCGCCGCGCGGCCACAGGCCTGAACTAACTGCAGTGACGGAGCAGCTGAGGCAAAACAAAAACTGAGCTAGTGTTTGGTGGTAGCGTGTGGTCTGCCGCGCAAAGGTGAATCCACGTATGTCACGATTTGTCGTACAACAAAAATGTTCAGGAGAGACGATTTTCTGTTTTACGTAATAATTCGCCCAACAAGTGGCGTATCGGGGAAAATGTTATACCAATGGAATCTCCCAAGCGCTGCGCATCTAATGAGCATATATTTAATTATAGACTTTGTATATATTTCCTGTCATTCAAGAACGTTTTTTACCGGGTCGAAATTTGCCCCATCCAATCATGTTCGGCAAAGGTGAAAGCACGTATGTCATTTCAAGCGAGGTTAAACATGTATGTCGCATCTCTCGAAGAGAGGGTCAGGGACAACAACACTCTTCTTCTTGTATGGCTTCTTATAATGTATATTATCGTCGCCGGATATTATGTATGGAGAAAACCAGGGGTGTCGTTTTACGAAAATGATTGGTAGGGCCTAAAGACTCCACCGAAACCTATAACCTACCCTTAATTTGAGTTTCGCCTCGGATTTCAGGCACTTAATTTTTAGCTCCAGCCTCTAATAATTTTTTAATAAAAAATAAATAAGGTACATTTTGGTCACTGCAACAACATCACCGGATTCAAATATCGTCACGGATGCGCATTTCGCGGGTAAAGGGAGAGGAAATTTTACCCTTTTGTCCATCCCTGTGACACAGCCTTTTTCACATGGAGACCTGCTCAAGAGCAACTTTTCGATAAAACTGACACACAACCGGGACCGGCACAGCAGTACACGGATGTTGGTAACCCAGTCCGGAATATTTCGTGTTTTAACGGGGTAAAGGCGATGCATTAATATTTAAGTAAGTAGATTAAATGAGATGAATTTAATACACGCAGATCCAGCAAAGTAGGCAAACATCACCGGCCGAGCCTTTGACCCACTCAGCCCGTGCGTAGTCACGTATAACATGTATATATATCCAGCGTGGAATATTTCGTGTTTTTAACGGGGTAAAGGCGACGCATTAATATTTAAGTAAGTACATTAAATGAGATTAATTTAATGCACGCAAATCCAGCGAAGTAGGCAAAAATCCCCGGCCGAGCCTTTGACCCAGTCGGCCCGTGCGTAGTCACGTACAACATGTATGTACAGATGAGTTGATGACAGGGCAACTGCCCATCGCCTAATTACTATTATTATTAGATGCTGACATTAGCGGCAGAGTGGGCGAGATCGGGGGTTGTTGGATCAGGAACGTCGCCACACAATTTTGAGTGGGTGGGGGCAACTGCTGAGCCGATTGTGTTCAAATTTGGTGTGTGGTGAGGGATCTCTCAGCCGCCACTTTCCCACAAGTCAGGGGTGGGGGTGCTTCTGCACGTGCGCACGTGTGCACCACGTATTTGTATCTCAGAAACTACTTCCCTGATCGAGTTGGAATTCACCATACATTTCCTTCGCGTTCGCTCGATCATCGCCAACTACAGCGCCTTACTGGTTCAGTAAAACAAAAGTTATGGAAGAAAAATGACGAATGCGGAATGACTTCAGGGTGAATAGATTTTACCTCGTGGAGATCACAGGATACAAATACTACATGGATTTGGCGGATCCAGAACGGGTGTTTTTTTTTTGGGGGGGGGGGGAAATAAAAGTCACATAATTCTGAAAATGCATTGGATTTGGCTTGCTTATGAATTGATAACTGATTTAACCCTCACCCGGGTAGGGGGTGGATGCCACCCCCTCGGTTTTTCAGAAATAACTTCGTAGTTCCCAACCGATTACGATGAAACTTTAAGTACCCTACTTTTGAACAATTTGACACATACTCTAATTTTGATGTTCTAACCCACATGACCGGTGACCTATGACCTGTTTCTCAAGGTCATGCATGCACAACTGGCGTCCCGTAGTATCGATGCTTGTAACTTGTGCAGTTTCCGAGTGTTTGTTGTTCAGGAGCATATGCACAGGTGTTTTCAGGTGACAGTTGTGGTTTCCACTGAGATTGTGACCTCGATTGACCTTTTCAAAGGTCAACCGAGGTCATTGACCTCAGATGACTTTTGTTTGGCTTCTGGCGGTTTCTAGGACAGTTTGTGGCGTTGATTTCAAATTTGGGATCCATTTTACATAATTATGTGTTCCACTGGGGTCATGGGCTTCCACAGGTCAACCGAGGTCACTGACCTCAGATGACCTGACATGAGCTTTTTGGAATTTGGCAGTTTCTAGGACATTGTGTGATGCTGATTTCAAATTTGGCACCCATTAAGCATTATGATATGCTCATTCACGATTCTAGGTCGATAAAATTCAAATTATAAGCATTTGCAATTTGTATGACTTTTGGGTCATTGACATGACCTCAGAGGTCACCTAATGCCCCAATACTTTAAAATCGGATATCAGCGGCTTCTTCTCGTCACAAGCAACACGCTCGTCTTTTAATCGAAGCTCTAGCTCAATTAGGGGCGAAACGCTAAAGGGAGTCGTACCCCCACCCACCCGAACACGTAGTGATTTTGCCCTACCCGGGCGAGGGTTAACCCTCGCCCTACGGGAGCTTTTTTCACCTTCGCCCTACGGGGGGGGGGGCCTGGGGGGCCCTGTTAACTTCCAAAAACCAAGCAACTTAGAGCAATGCGGTAAGAACCAGCATGTTGCCTGTCATGAGAGGAATCTAACAGTATGCGTTTTTTTAGGTTTCAGGTCAACGTGTGACCTTCCAGGTCAAGTGAATGACCTCGGATTTACCACGTCCAGAACAGCGATTTTGCTCTTCAGAAAACCTCAAAATTAGAAATTGATAAATGTAAATAAAAAGGCATGTTCGTGGACCACTTTTGGCTCAGAAATACAAAAAGGGTAATTATTTGTTCGTATTTTGCCAAAAAGTCAAAAAAAGTTATTTTAAAATGACGTCATCGGTTTCTTACACTTGGGAGCCATCACTCAGTCAAAAATGAAGATATTGCTTTGAAATTTGGTATGGGTATTGTCCATACTCAGTTCTCTCACATATATTCCGGTTTTTCTAATATCTTTGAAAATTTTGATTTGGTGGGGATTTAAAAAAAAAGAAGTTTGTATTTATTTTAGGAGTAAAAAAACTTGCAATTTTGTTTTTGAAAAAAATTGCAAATCCGAGATTGCCATTTTAAAGATAATGCCATTTTATATCTTTGGTGAATTGCGTTTTCAATTTGCTTTAAAACTCTGTTTTCTACGTTTTTTCAAAAAAAATCTCATTTTTTAACAACATGACGTCATCAAAACATGATTATCTCCCAAACTACTTAATTAATTTCAATCAAATTTTTACAGCTTACGTATAATTGTTCTAAACTCAGCTACCAAAAATTTCAGCGCGATGCACTGCATGTGTAAAAAGTTATTCAAGAAAAACCTGAGGGGGGGGGGGCCTGTCAGGCCCCCCCGTAGGGCGAGGGTTAAAGCTAACTTTCCTTAGTAAAGGTTGCTTAGATGTTCTTCTATGTCAGGAAATGTGTTAATCTTGCGCCGATTTCAGGCGGTTTGTGGAGGGGGGGGGGGGGGAGGCAATTGCCCATTTTGCCCAACCGTAGATCCGCCACTGGATCTTTGTATTTTGCAAAAGATGCGGGACTTTGGTGAAAATTGGGCAAATTTAGCCATTTCCTTTGGATTTATATGCATTTTCATGTTTCCCCAATGACTTATAATTGGGAGTTCACAAAATAGACTTCACCCTAGGTCACCGATGTAAAATCATCCGAAATAGCAGAATTGTAGGTGTTTATGACCTGATTGAATCCTGTGAGTATCTAACTGATCGGTCAAACAATGTGGCTGCAGCACGACCTTACATTTTTGGAGGTGGGATCACTAGACTTGACTTGGGACGTGACCTGAGGAGACCTGAGGTAAACAAATTAACAGGATTTGGGCAATTGATAGGCAAGCAGATGTAACAAAAATGGCGGAGCGAAATGGCGTTGTTTTCCGCTATTTCTAAACAAAACTAAGGGGGAGGGTATGTCCGCCCCCTGGATCCCCCACTGGCAGATCCAGGGGGCGGACATGAGAGGCAAATGCCCCCCCCCCCCGCACAGGAATCTGGAGGCGGGGCATGCAATACAAGTATGCCCCTCCCCCCTCTTACGCGTTCCCTGCACTGAACGTGAAAACAATGATCTTGGGAGAAAACTTCATGAAATCAGAAGTTTTTTCTTCTCTCAAGTGATTGAATTTGAAGTTTGTATGTATCTCTTGCTTTCAATGATAGACAAAACAGCGCACTTGATGCAATTAAAGCAGCTCCGGTGACACGCGCCCTGCTGGTGGGGGGGGGGGGGGGGGGTCAGATTCTGCCCCCTCCCGGATGTTCTCAATAACTTTACAACTGCATAGATATCAACATGAAACTTTCAATACCGTATTATGCATCAATTCTACGTCTTCCTACCAAATTTCAGTGAAATTAATGTAGTATCTTGGGAGATAACGTTTTAATGACGTTATGTAATGCCAATTTTAGTGACAGAAAAAAGTTTGACATTGTAAAAATTAGATTTTCAAAGGAAATTGCAAATAAAAACCGTCGATAGAAAGGAAATGGCATTCTCTTCCAAATGGCTATCTCGGATTTGTGATTTTGTGTCTGTTGACTCCCCATTTTTTTTTTGTATCGGAAAAATGTCCACAATTTTGTTTTGGTGAATTCGAAAAGTGATTTTTAAGCTCGAATACTAAAATAATGTGAACGGCCCACATCCGCGGAGGAAAACAATGGGGGTGCCTTTTTGCCACAAAAAGATGCCCCCAAAAGTGTTTTGCCCCTCCAGTGGTTTTCCCTTAATCGGGACTAAGCTCCAGTGGCCCTGTGGCTTAGTCCCGATCTCCATTCGATTTCGCAAGGATACGATCCGTGAGGGCCCTACGGTGAGGAACCTTGGCGTGGTGTTCGACAACCACCTCACCTGGGACTCTCACGTGTCTGCTCTCGTCAAAAAATGCAACGGTATCCTCATCGACCCGTCCCACGTGCGTCATCAGATCCCGCCCGACCTTCTGCCTACTCTGGTCAATGCCTTGGTCCTCTCGCACGTCCGATACTGTCTTGCTCTCTTTGGAAACGGCCAACGGGTCAGATAAAAATATACAGCGCCTCCAAAAGATCCTCAATTTTGCGCTGCGCGTTGTCTCTGGCCGACGCAAATTCGACCACATATCGGACGTGCGAGACGAACTGGGCTGGCCTACCGCCCGCCAGTTGTACGAACTTAACTCATTTAATTTTCTGCACAAAATTCGCTGCACCGGGGAGCCAGTGGCTCTTTCCTCTCAGCTTCAGGTCAACTCTGCTCTTCGCTCTCGAACCACCCGGCAGGACGCAGAAATGGCTCTCCCGCGCGTGAGAACCGAAGCAGGCAGGCGGCGCCTTCTTTTTTTGTACGGCGCAGGTATACAACCGCCTCCCGCTGGAGATTGGCGATTTATCCCTGGGGGCTTTTAAGCGTGCAGTGTCCGAACTTTTAGTTGTGTGAAGCGAGGAAAATGAGTGTGACTGTGTGTGTGTGTGTGTGTGTGTGTGTGCGCGTGTGTGTTTTATTTTCTATAGCCTGTGTGCACTTTTATATTCATCTGATCTTATTGTGTGTTGTATACCGAGTGTCTTTTAACATGTCTCTCTTCTTAACCCTGACCCGACACTCGGAATAGCCATTTTCAAATGGAGTGTTTTAATTGTTTAATACAATACAATACACGATTCATGTGATCGGGCTGCCTTAGTGGAGAGCCTGCGTTACTTTTTCTACACCATCGTTCCTGAGCAACTGAGTGACGAGTGAACACCCAATGGTACTTTGATTCGAGACGCACCGATACAGAACGACGGTCGAATTATGCTATATCTTTAGTTTGTATTATTAGGTTAAGTGCGCTTCATTGGTTCTATGTGGGGTGGGACTGACTTCAGTCGCATGCAGTGCACTGGCTAGATACCAAATAGAGCTCGGGTCAGGGGAGTTAACTGCATCGTGTTCTTGGGAGCGAGGTTGAGGCGTTTAAACACTCGAACGCTGAAAAGCAATAGTTTTGCCTAATCTTCGAGAGCATCACTGACGCTCGCTCCGACACCACGTGTCCTGACTGCCTCGCATGCCACTGTCAACACTGTCAAACGTTCCTGAATGAAGATCTCGCAAGCATATCAAAAGATAATCTTAAAAAATGGTGCAGATTGTCTTTTGATTGTAGCTATGTAATTTGTTTTTGGAAATACAGACGATAGAGGGAGCTCGGGACAGGTGAGCTCGGATCAAGATAAGTCGGGTCAGGGGAGCTCGGCTGACGGTTAGGGAGCTCGGGTCAGGGGGAGCTCGGCTGACGGGACAGGGAGCTCGGATCAGGGGCTCGGCTGACGGGACAGGGGAGCTCGGATCAGGAGAACTCGGGTCAGGGGAGCTCGGCTGGCAGGTTAGGGAGCCCGGGTCAGGGGAGCTCGGCTGACAGGACAGGGAGCTCGAATCAAGAGAACTCGGATCAGGGGGCTCGGCTGACGGGACAGGGGATCTCGGATCAGGAGAACTCGGGTCAGGGGAGCTCGGCTGGCAGGTTAGGGAGATCGGATCCGGGAGCACGGGTCAGGGGAGATCGGGTCAGAAGAGCTCGGGTTAGGGGGCTCTGGTCATGGGAGCTCAGCTGACGGGCCAGGGGAGCTCGGGTCATGGAGCTCGGGTCGGGTGGTTCGGGTCAGGGAAATTGGGTCAAGAGAGCCTGGGTCAAGGAAGCTTGCGTCAGAGGAGCTCGGGCTAGGGGAGTACGGGTCAGGGGAGCTCGAGTCAGAAGACCTCAGCTGACGAGCCAGGGGAGCTCAGGTCAGGGGAGCTCGGGTCAGGGGAGCTCGTGTCAGGGGAGTTCGAGTCAGGGAGCTCGGGTCAGGGGGAGCCTGGGTCAGCGGTCAGAGCTCAGGTCAGGGGAGCTCGTGTCAGGTGCTCGGCTGACGAGCCAGGGGAGCTCGGATCGAGGAGTTCGAGTCAGGGAGCTCGGGTCGGGAGCTCGGGTCAGGGAGCCTGTGTTAAGTGATTGGGTCAAGGGAGCTCGGGTCAGGGGATCTCGAGTCAGAGGAGCTCGGCTGACGGGCCAGGAGAGCTCGAGTCAGGGGAGCTCGGGTCATGGAGGTCGGGTCGGGGAACTCGAGCCAGGGAGCTCAGGTCAGGAGAGCCTGGGTTAGGGTGCTCGGGTCAAGAGAGCTGGGGTTAAGGGAGCTACGGTCAAGGGAGCGCGGATCAGAGAGCTCGGGTCAGGGGAGCTGAGATCCGAGACGTCCCTCGACAACAGAGACGGCGTGCTGCGAGTTATGTTTGTTACAAGGCTTATTCCCAGAAGTGGAATATTAACTGCTTCAAAAAATGATAAAATAACATTGAGATGACATAATTATAAGCGGAATGTAGATGAACAATATCAATCAAAACTAAAATTACTTATAACTTGTGCTGCTCGCGACAGAATACAGCTCTCGGCTATCCCCCGCTATTAAAAATTGGTGGCACCGCCCCTGCCAGAGCGGAGCCGTCACTAGCCAGAGGGATGCCAAGCGTCATCGTTAGCTGAAGAAGCGCTGACTCCAGCCGAAGAGACGCCATTCATTAGTTTAGTACCTAGGTACTAGACATGGTCAGCCTGCAGCCACTAACCGGGGGAGCGCTGCCCTTAACCGGGAGGGGGGGGGGGGGGGGGTATAATTCGGGCGCCGCGTATCCAATGGGAAATGGCGTCTCCTGAATGGCGTTATTGTTATTCGGGCATGAGAG